>JARUPY010000484.1:7500-57620 GCA_029817715.1 Melastoma dodecandrum
CTGGTTCCCGCCAAAAACTCCTCCTGACTGGTCGTCTTGAGGTCGGCACCTCGCCGACTTGCGAAACGCTGAAGGGGGGTGATCCCGCCTTTGGTGAACCCATCTACGGCTATTCCTATCGTGCTTCTTTGCTAGACGGAATGGAACGTGAGCTCCCGTATGAGCAGGCTTTCCCGGAGCTGGGATGTAAATTTGGGATGAGCAGCAGTGAGGGTGTCCCAATGAGTCAGGGAATGGGACCCTCACCGGCTCTCTCCTTTAAGGAAGCATTGAAGGCAGGGGGTAAGACCCCTTTGGCTCCGCAACAACCTGCATTCAATGAAGCGGGAAAATTGAAAGTTCCCGCTTCGTGGAAAGAATCTGCAAGAACGAAATGGGATTCCTGCATTATCGGTTTCATGATTGGGAAAAATGTTCCTTTTGCTGTTGTAAGACGCATCTGTACCCAACTTTGGGGGAAAAGGGGATTGCAACAAGTGAGCCCTGCAGGCCCTAAGAGGGTTTTGCTAAGATTTGACAATAATGATCATGTGGATGGAGTTCTAAATCGGAGTGATTGGCACGTTGCGGGGTGTCCTATGCTACTGAGAAGATGGAGTGTGGGTATTCAGCTGTCTGACAATGAACTCAGAGCTGTCCCGTGTTGGGTGCAACTGTCGGGTATCCCGCTTGAATTATGGCACAAGGACGGAATTGTATACCTGGCTAGTGTCCTGGGTGTCCCTCTGAGAGTGGATGGACGTTCGGAACGTATGGCAAATATTGGAACGGCGAGAGTCCAAGTAAGCTGCTCTGCTGTGAAGCAATTGCAGAAGGTAATTGAAGTGGAAGGTGAAGAGGGTGGTGGAATCAAGATAGATGTATTCTATGAAAATACACCTCTTGTATGTAAAAAGTGCAATGTCTTTGGCCACTCAACGGCCCAATGCCGGATCCATAGATCGCGTAGTCGGAGCAGAAGTAGAGGACTGAGGAGTAGAGGGGAATCATCCAATCAAGGGCATGGTTTGGAGTCCAAGGAGGGAAATACTGATGACCAAATGCATATTGTGTCTTACAATATTATGAACCGTGAGGGAAATGGTCAAAGTGGAGATGTTCATATCCCTGGCTGGAAATGGAGGCAGAAAGAGTTAAATAGAATAAAACTAGCACCAAGGGAAGTGGAGAATGTGGTTTGTTTGAGCAAGGAAACCATACCCTTTAGCTATATGGAGGACCGATGGAAGATGGTACCGTATGTTGGCTTGCCAGGCGAATGCAGTGGGGCTAGTTATCAGCTGGAAATAAGTGAAACGGATGAGGTGGAAGCAAGTAAGCAACATTTGCCTGCTGCAATTCTTCCAGAAATGGACAAAGAGTATGGGATTATTGTGTCGAATGAAGATGAATTGGAACTACCAATGCAGCCCCTGCCAGGAATTATTGCTGAAAGTAATGTCTCATCTACTCCGGATGTGGATGATATGATGCAGGGAAGCTCAGACCAATCTGATAATAGACCCCAGGGAAGTAAGGAGATTATTGGGGATGGTCACATTCCATGGGATGAGTATGACAGTGCAGATGAAGTGCAGGAGGTTCCTGGGGTGAATAATGAGACTGAGAAGGCGATTCTGCTGCTTAATCATGAAAGTTTATCTGATGTTACTAACCAGTGTGGACAGGAACGGCTGGCAACAGGCGCTAAGATAGAAGAGCTTGCAACGTGTATGATGAGCAAGGGGGGGAACCTTGTCCTGATGCTAACAGAGGCACTGAAGATAAAACTCTCAGAGGGAAGCAGCCAAAGCCTAGGGCCATGCATCCAAGCCCTCCAGGACTCAGTCACATCTTCGATGGTGGAAAGCTCCCCACAAACGGCCATGTCTATCAGGAAAGGAGGAGGACATCAGCAGTTCAGAGCTGCAAATAAGGGTAAGAAGGGCCCTAGGGGCCGCCGCTAGGTAATTATGATAGGCTTTTGGAATGTACAGGGTCTAAATGACCCCATACATTGGAAGGAGGTGAGTAATTTTATAAATAGAAATAAAATAGGTATTATGGGGCTACTGGAAACCAAGATCAGAAGGTGTTTTTACTCCTGCATGAGTCGGAAACTGCATGAGGGATGGAAAAATGTTATGGCTTACGGTGGTAAAGATACTGGGCGTATATGGGTGGTTTGGAACCCCCTGCTGTGGCGGGTAGATGTGCTGGCAGTGGATTCTCAGTGGGTTCATTGTGCTATTAAGCGCGTTCATTGTGATGATGGAATGTATGTTACGTTTGTTTATGGAGAGAATGAACCAAGTGCTAGGAGAGCACTCTGGCGATTCCTGGAAACGGAAAATGTAAATGGCCTACCGTGGTGTGTGATGGGGGATTTCAATGCCATTAGGAAGCCCTTTGAAAAAAGAGGAGGTTGCCCTCGGTGGACGGAGCAGGATGAAGTCTTGGATGATAGCCTGAGGAGAGCGGGTCTGGATGACCTCTCCTCGGGTGGGCAGTTCTACACGTGGTCTAACAGGCGAGATCCACCAATTCATTGCAAGTTAGACAGAGTGGTAGTTAATCAGGAATGGCTGGACAAATTCAGTAATTCAAACGCTTTCTTCCATCTGCCTGCTACTTCCGACCACTCTCCGGGGATGGTGCATTTCCATGATGGATATGTTAGAAAGTCCCCCTTTAAGTACTTTGAGTTCTGGAAGAATATTCCGGGGTACCAGGAGGCTGTAAGCTCTGCGTGGAATACAAATTATTATGGCACCAGGATGTATATCCTCTGCAGGAAGCTGAAAGAGGCAAAACTGAGACTAAAGTCTTTCAACAAAAATAATGCCTATGGGATCTCTGTGAAGGTCTCCGTGGCCCGGGAGGAACTTCAGCACTGGCAGAGGGTAAACCTGGTGAACCCTGTACCGGAATCTATACAAAAGGAGAAGGAAGCAAATACTAAATGGTCCATGCTGGCCAGATTGGAGGAAAGTTTCTTAAGGCAGAAATCTAGAGTCCGATGGTTGAAGTTGGGAGATAGAAATAACGCCTACTTCTTCAAAAGCATGATGGTAAGGAGGAACACAAACAACATTGTCTCTCTAATAAATGCAGAGGGTGAGGTACTTACTGGGAAGGAGCAGATTATCCAGGAAATTGTGAATCATTTTGACAGTCTCTATGGTGCTTCCTCTGCCACGGCCTCAAATGATTACCATGTTAGTCTCCAGAGGTTGATGCTGACAAGAGTAAATGCTATGCAATGTCAATTACTCCAACGGCAGGTTGAGGATGATGAAATCGCTAAGACCCTCTCGTCTCTTAAAAAGGGGAAATCTCCGGGACCTGATGGATTCCCGCCAGAATTCTTTCTTGCATCGTGGGACATCCTGCGCAATGATTTCATTGGAGCAGTAAAGGAATTCTTTGCAAATGGACGCATGTTGAGACAGCTTAATATCTCTGCGGTCACTCTGGTGCCCAAGATGAAGAATGTGACTAGGGTCTCGGACTATAGACCGATTTCATGCTGTAGCACAGTATACAAATGTATATCGAAGATTCTCGCGGATAGGCTTAGAACTATTATTGCAACCTTGGTTGGGCCAGCTCAGTCCGCATTTATCCCCGGAAGGAAGATTGTGGATAATATTATGTTAGCACAGGAACTAATCCATGGGTATGGTGCTAAAAGAGGACCGAAGGGCTGTGTCATGCAATTGGATATTGCTAAGGCATTCGACTCCTTGGAATGGCCGTTCATCAGATCTGTACTGACAGATTTTGGCTTCCCGCTTAAATTCATAGATTGGGTCATGGAGTGCATATCGACCCCGACATCCTCTATTTATATTAATGGTGAACTGCATGGCCTCATCAAACATGCTAGAGGTCTTAGGCAGGGTGACCCGCTATCCCCATACCTGTTTGTGCTGAGTATGGAAATGCTCTCAGGCTACTTGAGGGAAGCTGCACAACTGCCGAGCTTTAAATTACACTGGAGATGCGAAAAGACGCGGATTACACATCTTTTCTTTGCAGACGATATCCTCCTCTTTACTAGGCCGGATACTGAGTCCATCACATCAATTATGAATGTAATGAATGTCTTTGCATCATCCTCGGGCCTCTCTGTTAGTAAACTGAAAAGTAAGTTCTATCTGTCCAAGTCTGCTGAGGAGAAGGGGCTGGAAATCTCGGAGGCAACTGGCCTTTCTAAAGGCGAGCTTCCTTTCAGATATCTCGGTGTTCCCCTTTCAGCAAATAAGCTAACCTATTTAGATTGTATGCCACTGATTGATGCGATTGCAAGGAAAATCAAGGGATGGTCGGAAAAGAGCTTGTCGTATGCGGGTAGAGTCATCCTGATCCATTCGGTGCTTTTTGCAATGCAAACATACTGGTCTCTGGTTATTCCATTGCCTTGCAGAGATTGTTATAAGCTGGACTCCTTGATGTCGAATTTTTTATGGTCAAATGGTAGAGCCAAAGTCAAATGGAGCGAAGTTTGTAAGCCCAAAAGTGAAGGCGGTCTTGGCCTGAAAAGGCCTCTATTATGGAACAGAATAGCTTTGCAAAAGCATCTATGGAACATTCTGGAGGGCGAAGAGAGCAATATATGGATCATGTGGGTAAAGCAAAACAAGCTGAAGGGCCAGTCCATCTGGACGATTAAAAAGTCCTCGAACTGCTCCTGGATGTGGAAGAACATCCTGGAAACGAGACACCTCATGAGATCTTTGGTATCATGGAAGATGGGTGACGGTAGCCGTATATCCTTCTGGGAGGACAACTGGACGGGGAAGGGGGCTATTAGAGGTATGGTCGCTATGGATGAAGTTGTTTCCTCACGCATTGCTCCGTCAGCCTCGGTCAAAGATGTGCTTAGCTCAAATGAATGGAAGTCCTTTTTGGAAGGAAAGCAGGTGGGGAGACCTATGCATATATTTAACAAACTTGGCAATGCCATATCCAGTCTTCCTGGCCCCAGGGATGGCACTATTGATTTACCCCTCTGGAGGGGGGGAACTTTTACCATATCCAAGGCTTGGGCATCTCTGACATGCGATGGGCCTACAATCCATTGGTCGTCCTGGCTCTGGCAAAAGGACCTCCCGCCGAGAGTCTCTTTTGTATTATGGATGATGGCTAAAGGGAGATTGAGAACTCGGGATTTCTGGCACAAGATTGGATTATTGGATTCTCCATTATGTGTAACCTGCAAGACTATTATAGAGACAACGGATCATGCGATCTTCCAATGTCCGAAAGTGAAGAAAATCTGGAAGCTGATCGCTAGGGAAACTGAATTTAATGGATGGCCGTATACATGTGAGGATGCGTTGCTGCTGCTCGGGCAGCTCTGGAAAGCGAATCGAGGAAGGAATATTGTCAGAATATGCATGCTCTCCATCTACCATATTTGGATTGAGAGATGCAGGGCAGTTAATGGAGGTATAACGCTTGGAATATGGTCTATTATCATTGCAGTCCTTGGCTCAATACGAACCCTGTGATGTATTATGGTGCGAGATGGTGGGGGCTGGGACTCTAGTTGGAAGTTGACGCCAATCAAAGGAGATGGAGTTTGGGGCTCTACTTTCAAGATTGGGATTGGAGTTTCTCCCTGTGTGGGGCCCATTTCCTTTTTTTTGGGGGGCCAGTGTGCTCTGGATAAAGTCTCTTTGGGAGGTGACTGGTCCTAGGTGTGTCCAGCGCGTTCGGTGACCCCTCTGTAAATTCTTCTCCGGTGGCGAAGGATTGTAGTGTAGGTGGGCCCTGGGTTCACCTGTCTTTTGGGGCCCGTCTTATTCCTGTTAAACTGTGCCCCAGTGCTTTTGTCACTAAACCCCTAGGGTACACTCGAATCCTTCCTCATTTCATCCCTTAGGGCATTCTCCGATCCTCCCTCATCTAGCACCATGTGGAATGAGAGGCGTCGGAGGGGTGCAAGTAGATCTGCTCCGCCACCGCCGCAGCAGGGAGAGGGATGTGGGACCCAGACCCATGGTGAAAGTAGTGCTGGGCCGTCGAGGCGTCGATCGGGGGGCTCACGTAGAGGAAGAGCAGCGAACCGAAGTAGGAGGGGATGTGGGGGAAGACGTAGTGCGACGGGCAGGCCAATGACGGAGGACGAGCGCGCCACCCAGCAGGAGCACTTTGATAGTAGTTCTGATGTATCGGAGGAGGAGGAGCAACAGCGGCGACGGAACGGTAAAAGCACGACGGAGGATCCAAGTCCGCCTCCGTCTTCGTCACCACCGTCTTCGTCATCTCCACCGTCCTCTGAAACGGATTCTGACTTTGAGGTAACGGACTCTAACACCTACTGTACTCTATACAAGAGTGGCAACTATATTGCCCATAAGGAGGAAGCCCTATTGCCGGGGATTGTGGAGAAAGTAGGGGTCAGAGTTAAGTTGGAGTGGATGAAGACTTATGCTTCGGTGTGGGTCCGGCGTGCCCCGGATTGGTTTCGATTTCCCAACTTTGATTGCCCTATTGTGCCAAGACCGGATGAGGGTAGTGCGTCTACATCTAGGGATATCGTGCCACGGTCATTATCAGTCAAGAGAAAGTTTACGGACTGGTTAAACAATGAGGCTGCGAAGAAGAGTAGGTTGGGTAGGGAGGAAAAAAGGAAAAATTGGGTGAGGAGATATGCTCAGGTTGAAAATAGGGGATCTCAGACTGATGAGCAGATTGAGAGTAAGGGAACCCAGACTGATGAGCAGATTCTGAGTAAGGGAACTCAGACGGATGAGCAGGTTGAAAGTACTGATGCGGAGGGACACTGTGCATCCTTTGATGATGGCACCCCCCTGGGTATGATGCAGAACACTGCTAATCCTGGCCTGCCCCCTGAGGAGGATTGTGGCTTTGCTTGTCATGAGGAGGAACTGATGGAAGCTGAGGGTGTTATTATTTTGGGATGGAAGGATGTGCTGGGTTCTGATGACCTTGCATCTGGGGGGATGGATGAGCATTCGGGAGCTGATGCTGCCTCAACACCCCAGGACATCAACCAGTTTGACAGCTCCATGAGGGCCTTAATTGACAAAATTATGGAGAATTTTGATAACCTGGATGCAGATGAAAAGGTTGTCCAAGTCCAAGCCCTGAAATTTATCATTGAGCAGGTTGGTGACCAATCTGAAGAGACTTCTCGACTGTTGCAGTTCATGACACACCTAATACAGAAAGCCTTGCGGGAACAAGCAAAGCCTCTGCAGGATGATGAAGGGATTTCTGGCTCAGTCGCCCCCCCTGTACCGTCTAGAGACGCAGTTAGAGATGCCACCCTAATCGGTCTTCATGAGCAGATCCTTAGGCTGAAACAGGAGGTCCAAATGATGGAATCAGCACCGGACAACCTGAGGATTGATGCTGACGTCTATGCAAAAAAGATGGAATTTTTTAGACTGATGGAAAATTGGGAGTTGGTAATGAAGGAAAAGAAGGACTCCCTGTTAACGGAAATGGCGAAATGGGATGATGTAATGGATTGTCTGTCCAGGGATGCAAAAGAAATGCGGATTTCAGAGGACATGCAAGGAGTGTCCCCTCCTTGCATTGCTGATGTTGTATCCCAGCCTGCTCCTGTTCAGGGTTTTGAACTACCTGCTGACCCTGCTGCTCCACGACCAATGAGGGAGGCTCAAGCGCTTTCTATGGATGACTCTAGCAAGGTGGATGGGCTTCGTTTTTATGGTGGGGTGCCTGCTGCAATGGGAGGAATTTTCATCATGAAGGTTCCTTCGGGGCCTGATGGGCAGCCAGTTGGAGCCCCCCGCTCACCAGGAACTGATAGCCGGCTTAACACCATCATTAGGCAAATTTCTGAGAAAATGGAGGACTCTGAAAGCTGCTCCCGAGAGCTTGGTCAGCCTGTGATGTGCTCTGTTAGGCAGCAACTGCGAGATATCCAGATGGAATCTAACCGGGCTGCAAAGATGAACAAGTGCAGGGCTTTAAGGGACTTTATTTTGCAGGCAGATGGGGCGGATGACCTCTTTGGTGGACTACTCGACCAGCTGCTTTCCCGGGCTGATGAAGAAGCGAGGACAGCTCAGGAGGCAAATGAAGACCCGCTTCCTTTCTTCTCCTTTGGCCTGGTGAGTGGCAGCCAAGGAACATCGTTTGACGACACTTCAACCGGGGAAGGAGGCAGTGAAGTGAACTTGACTGATGAGGACTCCACATTCTTTGAACGTCAAAGCTGGGAAGACCACGGATCCTCAAGCGAATGAGGCCTGCATTGTCTTCTTTTTCTGGTCATTACTGCTGGATTATAACAAACTCTGGGCTGATGTTTTCTTCTTTCTCTTCTACTGAATTATAATTATGCGTAGTGCTGCTTAGTATTTAGGGTTAGGTGCCTAACTTCTTTTTTGATGTTTCTGGAAAGTAGGTGCACTCTTAGGCTGATAATGTATTTTGGGGATTAAGGTCTATGTGGGTCATGTACAGCCTGTGGGCTAATTTCTTTTACTTTTAATGAAAATTTACTTAACAAAAAAAAAAAACCCTAAACCCTAAACCCTAAACCCTAAACCCTAAACCCTAAACCCTAAACCCTAAACCCCAAACCCCAAACCCTAAACCCTAAACCCTAAACCCTAAAACCCTAAACCCTAAACCCTAAACCCTAAACCCTAAACCCTAAACCCTAAACCCTAAACCCAGTAAGTTGTTCTGCTAAATGTTTGTCTTATGCGGGTAGAGTCCAGCTAATCAAGGCGGTGCTGTTCGCTATGCAAACTTACTGGGCCCAGATCATCCCGCTCCCTGCTAAGGTATGCTATAAGTTGGACAGCTTGATGTGAAAGTTTCTTTGGGGTGAAGGAAGGGCGAAGGTGTGCTGGGATGAAATATGCAAAGACAAACTTGAAGGGGGGCTTGGAATTAAACGGCCCGTAGAATGGAATAGGATAGCAATGTTGAAGTACCTTTGGTCAATCTTGGAAGGGGATGACAGGAATATATGGGTCAGTTGGGCTAAGCAGTTCAAGCTTAAAGGCACCTCTATTTGGATGGCGAAGAGAAGAGGCAATAGCAGTTGGGTCTGGAAGAACCTGTTAGCTGCTCGCCACTTAATGAAGCCCTTGATCTCCTGGAGAATGGGGGACGGTAGCAGGATCTCCTTTTGGGATGATAACTGGACAGGTTCTGGTGATCTCAGGGCGCTGACTACAGTCCATGATCTCGCGACGTCGAATATCAACCCGTCTGCCTCGGTTAGAGATGTCCTCTCTTCTGATGATTGGCAATCCTATACTAATGGCAATAGGCTGGCCAGGGGCGTGAAAATTTATGATCTAATATCTCGACATTGCCTGAACCTGCCTACTCTGACTGTTGGGGCTGCAGATCAGCCGATGTTTAAAGGGAAAGGGTTCTCCATGTCCTATGCATGGAAGGTGATGTGCAAATCGGGGAATCAACCTACTTGGACTAATTGGGTCTGGTTAAAAGGGTTGGCTCCAAGGATCTCATTTCTGATGTGGCTTTTGGTTAAAGGTCGGTTGCGTACTGCGGAATTCTGGCACCGCATTGGAGTTATTGGGTCCCCCATGTGTAAGGGGTGCTTGCGTGCTGATGAGACACTGGACCATGCTCTCTTTCTCTGTGTTAAAGCCCAGAAAATCTGGCGTATTGTGGGGAAATATTGTGAATTTACTTGATGGCCGACCACTTCTGAGGATTTCCTCACCTTTATGGGTCTCTTGCGGGAAGCTAGGGGTGGAAAGAGAATCATCAAAATATGCTTGACAACCATTTATCACTTATGGATTGAGCGGTGCAAGGTGGCGAATGAGGGTTCTAGCCTGAGCTCATGGTCGCTGGCTATCAAAATTAAAGCTGCTGTGGACCTGATCTAAATCGTATTCCATTGAGGGTTGAATGGGCGTCTTCACTGGGCCGGATGTGTGAGTCCACCTATGTGTGAGTTCAACTATGGGCTGGTTATGGGTCGTATCCAGCATGGTGTGTTATTATGGTTGCCTGAATGGTGCCCTTGGCGGTAGGAATGGCTCGTAAGGGGATGAATGCGGAAAGCGCTAGGCGTGGAAGCAGGAAAGAGCGTGGAATGGGTGAGTCCTCCAACAGCGAGCCGAAAGCTTCGAAGCAGCCGGGTAGTTCTTCGCAAGTGCCCATTCAAGTTGATGACTCTCCTGAGAGAGTTTTCTGGCAGAACCCTAACCCCCCGCATGGGGACGAGGATCTCCCTCAGTTAAGCTTGAGGTATGATGACTTCCTGATTTGGTGTGCGGAACACTTAGCTGTTGAGGGATGGGATGAGTGGTGGTCAGATGATTCGGATGAGTCAGACTCTTCTGAGGATGAATTTGATGTGGTGGAGTTTGCTAGGTTTAGGGCTTTGCAGAAAGGGAAGGAACTGGCCCTCTCTGATGATTCGGAGACTGATGGCGCAAACTGATGGCCCTCTCTCAGGCCGACTTTAAGGTAACTGATGACGCTGTTTGCACTCTATTTCCTGAGGGATCATACATTGCTCATAAGGAGGCTGGACTGTTATTGGGTGTTGTTGATAGAGTTGGTGAGCGTGTTAAGCTTGAGTGGATTCATTCCTACAAGTCTGTATGGGTCCGTAGGGTTAATAAGTGGACATGCTTTCCCAAGCCTGGATTTCCGGATGAGGTCTGCAACAGCAATGAGGGGCTGTTTGGCTGTTCTGACCTGGCCCCGCCAACCTTGCCACTTAGGAAAAGGATGAGGGACTGGTTCTTAACGGAGACCAAGGACACTAAAAGACTCCGCTTGTTGCGGCGGATTGTGAGACATTGTAGGGTGGTGCAAGTGCAAGAAGTGGGTGTGCAGGTGGGCGCTGAGATGGGTAAGGCTTGGAGTGGCAGATTGGACGAGCAGGCTGACAAACTAGATGGAATTGAAAGTGAGACAATGACTGCGAACTCCTCTATTGGGATTGTTAGTCCTGGCTTAGATCTGATGGATGAGGATCTCATGGAGTGGGGACCAGGAGCTTGGTACTGTGGGGTCGAGGAACCTGCCGCTTTTAACTCTGGCTCGGCTGTAAGCACGCCAGATGTGAATATCCCAAGCAAGATGAGTTCTCTCAAGGGTCTAAATGTTATGGAATTGGTTGACAAATTCCTAAACGACCTAGAGAAAGAAGAGGATCACATCGCTAGAATACTTAAATGCCATGCGGTTAGGTTGATTGCTGCTAATCTTGATGGGAGATCGGCTGCCTTTAAGTATTTTATCTCGGAGCTGAACCTCAGAACCAGGAACAATGTTAATTGTCATAGATTTGTCAGCTTTGAGAGAGGCATTGGAGAGATGCAAGAATGGGATCGTTTCAATGATGAAGCTATGGCCCGATTCAGAGCCCAAGTTCGCCGCGACGCTGCTCTGAACAGAATGAATGAGAGAATTTCTGCCCTTCTGCTTAGGACTGAACTATGTGGAATGCGGACAAACTGGCCGCTCAAACAGGCCTTAAACCGCTGCTTTAAGGCATGGAAGGTCGCGGCCAGGTTGAAGACTGAGGAACTTCGTCTCCAGACGCATGGATGGGAACGCAGAATGGTCAAGTTGGAGGGCCTTGTGTGTGAAGCAATGAGGCCGTTTAATCCTAACCTGAATTTTGTGTTGCAGGATACACAAGAGGAACCGGATGAAGCTCAAGTTGCGGATGTAGAGCCTGCCCCTCTCTCTCTCATGGAGGCACTGGATCTTCTTACATGCGCCATCATTGACTCCAGAAGGCCACGCCCCCCTGCTCTAACCTCCTCGCTGGCTCGCAAGGCCTTGGTGAGGCTGGAGCTAATTGATCTGGAGGAGAACCCCATGCCAAGGCTGAAAGAGTGCTGGGAGCTAAGGCGGATGTTGCATGGAATTGATGGTGTCCCAGCCCACATTGGAGACCTGCATGAAGAGCTGTACACGTTGGCGCTGATGGAGGTCCCTGATGAGAATTGGCAGCCTGATCCGGTTGTTCCTGCTTCGCCTATCTCTGCAAACTCGAGTTCCAACGAAGACCTGTAGATGGATGAGCGTGACTTCTGCTACCCCCCGACCCCGGAAGATGAAGACTCCAATGGGAGTGATAGTTGAAATCTAGGTGCCCTCTTTTGATGATGTAAGCTTTTGATTCCTTGGACTTAGATTATGACCTGTGCTAAGCCAGGATGTGTGGGCCAGATGTGTGGACTATGTATCGGCTACCCTATGAAGGGCTGCCACTATCTATCTTAATATGAAATTAACTTACCAAAAAAAAAAAAAAAAAACCCTAAACCCTAAACCCTAAACCCTAAAACCCTAAACCCTATTATGAGGAAGACCCACTGCGCGATTTGGCGTATGAGGACTTGCTACGTTGGTGTGCGGAACATCTGCCTGTGGAGGACCCAGATGGCTTGGACCCATCGGAGGACGAATCTGATGCGGAGGAGTTTTCTGGGATGAGGGACCCGCTGAAGGGGAAGTTGTCTGACCTCTCTGAGGATTCGGACTCTGAAGGCGCTGAGGGGAGCTTCAAGTCATGTTACTCCGGCTTTGAGGTAACTGATGACACTACCTGCACTTTATTCCCGGATGGTTCATATATTGCGCATAAGGAGGCTGGATTATTGTGGGGTGTTGTGGATAGAATTGGGGAGAGGGTTAAGCTCGAATGGACTTACACATACCGGTCTGTCTGGGTCTGTAGAGTTAATAAATGGACCTGTTACCCCATGCCGGGTCATATGGATGAGGATCAGAATGGAAGTGCGATCCCGCCTACTGGTTCTGATCTGGCCCTACGAACTACCCCTTTTGGGAAAAGGGTTAGGGATTGGTTCCTGAGAGAGACCCGTGAAAAGAAAAGATTGCGGCGGCTGCGGAGGATTGCGAGACATCGAAGGGTTAGGCAGGTGACCGAAGTGGGTGTGCAGGTGGACCGGGAATTGCATAGCCTTTGGAGTGGAGTATTGGCTGATCAGGTAGGGAACCACGTTGAGAGTGGATCTGTGGAATTGGCGGGGGCTGCAATGGATCTCATGGATGAGGAACCGATGGATTGGGGGCCGGGCGCTTGGTATTGTAGGGACGTGGAGATGGTTGAAAACGTGTATCCCCTCGCTAATGGTACTGGCTTTGAGGGTAATACTCCTTGTGTAGCTATATTCAGTAGGAGGGAAGCTTTTAAGATTCCCAATCTTATGGAGCTTGCTGAGAAATTCCTCCATGATCTTGCTCTGGAAGAGGACCAAATTGCCAGAATCCTTAAGTGCCAAGCCCTCAGGCTGATAGCTGGCCATCTGGAAGGGACATCACGAGATTTCAAGGAGATTATCTCTGAGCTCAACCTCACTGTCAGGAACAATGTCAACCGTGAAAGATTTGTAAGCTTTGAGAGAGGCATTGGAGAAATGCAAGCATGGGATCACTTCAATGACGTATCCATGGAACGATTCAGAACTCAAGTTCGTAGTGATGCTGCTCTGAACAGAATGAATGAGAGACTCAGTGCCCTACTGTTGAGAACTGAGATAGGTGGGGAACGCACGAGATACCCGTTGAAACTGGCCCTTCAGCGCTGCTTCAAGGCATGGAAAGTTGCAGCCAGGCGGAAGATTGAGGAGCTCAGCCTGCATATTCAAGGATGGGAGTGCAGGATGGTCAACATGGAAGGCCTAGTGTCACAGAGGATGATCCCCCAATGTGCTAACCTTAACTTTATTCTGCAAGACAAACAGGAGTCTGATGATGGAGTGGTGCCAATTGTGGAGCCTGTCCCCCTCTCGCTTAAGGAGGCCGTTGAGCTTATTACAAGTGCTATCATTGATAGTAGGCGACCAAGGCCTCCTGCACTCACCTCCTCTCTGGTCCGAAACGCCATGGTCAGACTGGAGCTAATTGATCGAGAGGAATCCCCAATGCTGAGGCTCAGGGAGTGTAGGGAACTGAGGCAGATGCCGAATGGACTGGACGGTGTACCTGCCTTTATTGGAGACCTGCATGAAGAACTGTATGTGATGGCACTCATGGAGGCCCCTGATGCGGACCACCCCCCTGATCCTGTTATCCCTGCCTCGCCGAGCTTTGGCAATTCAAGTCCGGGATCAGACCTATGGCTGGATGAGTGTGACTCCTACTTCCCCTCGACCCTGGAAGATGATGGCTCCAATGGGAGTGATAGTTGAATGCTTAGGTTCCTTCTTTTTGAGGATGTAACTTTTGATTTCCTGGACTTACTTCCTATATCTGTTTAAGCCAGGATTATGGACTCATGTACTGGCTGGTACCTATGGCCGCAGCCTATTTCGTCTTAATGTAATTAACTTACAAAAAAAAAAACCCTAAACCCTAAACCCTAAACCCTAGACCCTAAAACCCTAGACCCTTGACCCTAGACCCTAGACCCCAGACCCTAGACCCCTGACCCTAGACCCCAGACCCGAGACCCTAGACCCTAGACCCGAAACCCTAAACCCAAAACCCCAAACCCCAAACCCTAAGGGGCCCATTTGCGATAGTTTTTTTCTCTTTCTAAAATTCTCCTCCTTCTCTCTAAGAATCCCGCCACTGTTCCAAAACCGTTTCTTCCCGCCCTGCGGTCGCTGGCTGGTACCTCGCCAGCTGCGCCACCGCACAACACCCTCACCTCCCTGCAACTCCTCCTCCATCCTCCTTCTTGACTGCTTCTCGGCGGATCCCATTTTCCCCTGATAAAGAGTGGGTAACTACTGTGGTGGGTTTTAATGGCGTGCCCTGTCATGGATGCAGCTTTGGAGTTTGATAGCGCGTTCCCGCCTCGTGGGGGAAGTGCGGTGAATACCCAGGTGGGTACGAACTTAAATGCGAGACGTCAGGATTCTGTGGGGGGAAATAATGTGAGTAAGGAAGGTTTGTCCTTTAAGTCTGCTTTGAATGCATGGGGAGGTTCTGAGAGTAAGCAGCATACGGTGACATTTAATGAGAAGGGGAAGCTGAAAGTTCCTGTGGAATGGAAGGAGGGAGCAAAATCAAAATGGGGTTCATGTATCGTTGGATTCATGATTGGAAAGCATGTGGATCCTACGATTATAAGGAGGGTCTGCACTCAGATATGGGGTAAACGTGGTCCAAGTCAGGTGAGTGTGGTAGGACATAAGAGGATCTTATTGAGGTTTGAAAAGCAGCAACAAATGGAAGCCATCCTGAGTAGAAGTGATTGGCATATAGCTGGTTGTCCTGTTCTACTGAGAAAATGGAGTGTAGGATTGCAGCTTTCGGATAAGGAGCTGAGAAATATTCCGTGTTGGGTACAATTAACTGGGATTCCCCTGAAATTATGGCATCGGGAAGGAATCCTGTATCTGGCTAGCGTATTGGGAGTCCCAATCAAATTGGATGGCGGTCTGAACGTCCGACAAATATGGGGACGGCAAGAATTCAGATTAATTGCGCTGCCGTAAATGAATTAAGGAAAACCATTGACATTGAAGGAGAGGAGGGAGAAGGAATACAAGTGGAGGTCTTCTATGAAAACATCCCATTGCAATGTGAGCACTGCAAAGTGTTTGGACACTCTACTGGACAGTGCTTAAAAAATAATGGGAATAGGAAAGGAAGAAGCCGTAGCAGAGCCAATCGAAGGAAGAGGAGTAATACAGTCTCTGTGGAGAAAGTGCATGTTGGTGACAGGTCAAAACCAGTTCAAGTGGGGAATTGTGCACTGGAATGGAGACAGATGGGAGTTCAGGAAAAAGGGGAAAGCTCGAGATGATTAGATGGCATTAATAGGATGGAGATTGGACCTGCGCCAGTAGGGTTCAATGGGAGAGGCATCCTCCAGGATATGCCCATCACTATCAGCAAGGAATTAATTGGGGAGGAGTTCAACCGCCAAAATTCATAGTCACTAGTCCCTTTCCAGCCGAGGGAAACCAATTACTTTGAAGCGCTAGAGGAGGAGGCTTTGGCTGATGCCTCTGGGGATGAGAGCATAAATGAGCCTTCTAAGATGGTGGGTGAGTTGGAAGGAGTAATTGAGAATGCTAGTATACGATCGGATGAGCAGCAGGTGGATGAGGCTAGGCCACTGTTGCTGTTACATGCTGAGGAAACACACTGCTCCCCACTGGATGACGAGCAGACAAGGGGAATCATAAGTAACAATGAGCAGGACTACTTAGATGTATTAACAGTGCGGGCAAGAATGGGGGAGGGTGATCTAACTATTATCCTTACAGAGGCTCTGAAACTGAAGATTAATAGTGAGAATGAAGAAATACTTGGTCCATGTATCCAAGCGTTGCAGGCATCGTGTACTTCGTCTATGGTTGAATCGTCTCCTCAGTCGGTGAATTCAATCAAGAAAATGCAAAGACATCACGAAGGGAATGAATGGACCCCTGTGAAAGGTGGCCGTAAAGGACATCGAAGATTGCGAAGATGATTGGCTTTTGGAACGTGCGTGATCTGAATGACCCAATGCACTGGAAGGAGGTTTGTCGTTTTATTGGAAGTAATAATGTGGGGGTTATGGCCCTATTGGAGACAAAGATGAGGAGATGTTATGAGGAGTCCTTTCGGGGGAAGCTGAAACCTGGTTGGAAGGCAATAATGGCTTATAGTAAAAAAGAAACCGCAAGGATTGTTGTGATTTGGGATAATACTTCTGTCCAAATTGATGTCTTTGCAGTGAATGAACAGTGGGTGCACTGTCTTGCTAAACATAAGAAGGAAAGCTTTGAGGCGTATATTACATTTGTGTATGGAGAAAATGAACCCGTGGGGAGAGTAAACCTTTGGAATTTTCTGAAAGGAGTGCAGGTGGGCAACAAGCCTTGGACTGTGATGGGAGACTTTAATGCCATCAGATGGCCGCATGAGAAAAGAGGTGGAAGAGAAGGTTGGTCTTTGGGACTAGAGGTCCTTAATGAAACATTATGCCAGGTTGGGCTGGATGATTTGGCATTTACTGGACAATTGTATACCTGGTCGAATAAACGGGAGGTACCTGTACAGTGTCAGCTAGACAGGATTGTAGTAAATGGTGAGTAGCTGGGTTGTTTTGGTGGCTCCTCTGCATCCTTCTTCTTGCCACTAACCTCAGACCATTCTCCTGGACTGCTCACAATCAAAGAGAGAGTGCTAAGACGGCCGCCGTTCAAATTCTATAATTTCTGGATGGAACTCCCGGGCTATAAAAGAATAGTTATGAAAGGGTGGGATACCGTGATTAGGGGTACCAGAATGTATGTATTGTGGAGGAAACTAAAGGAGCTCAAAAAGGAACTAAAGGAATTCAATAGAGGAAGAGCTTATGGAATGTCGAAGGAGGTGGCAGATTTGACAGCTGAACTGACTGAATGGCAGAAATGTAACTCGGTAAGTCCTACTCAAAACTCAATAAGGAAGGAAAAAGAGATATATACCAGATGGTCCATGGCTGCTAGGTTTGAGGACAGCATGCTCAGTCAAAAGTCAAGAATTAAATGGTTGAAGCTGGGGGATAACAACAATGCATTTTTCTTTAGAAGCATTACTGCGAGAAGGAATCTCAATAATATCTTATCGCTGAAAGCCGAAGACGGATCTGAAATTAAGGATAAAGATTAGGTTATACGCATTGTTATTGAGCATTTCCAGTCTCTCTATAGCAGGAATTGGGTTGTATGCCACCAGCACATGAATGGTCAGCCTGATATTGAATTTGTAAAATCTCTTGATAGTCACCAGCGGACCAGCCTTATCAAGGAAGTGGATGATGAGGAGATTAAGAATACCTTGTTTGAGTTGAAGAGGGGTAGAGCCCCAGGGCCTGATGGGTATAACCTTGAATTCTTCATCGATTCCTGGGAGATTGTGGGATCTGACGTCACGGGAGCCATTAAGGAATTCTTTATGAATGGTCGTTTACTTCGACAACTAAATGCTTCTGCGATCACCCTAGTGCCTAAGAGGATAGGTGTGTGTGCAATTGCGGATTACAGACCAATCTCGTGTTGCAATACGATCTATAAGTGCATTTCGAAGGTTCTAGCCAACCGGCTTAAGGGAGTTATTGCATCTTTGGTGGGTCCGACACAATCGGCATTCATTCCCGGCAGAAGAATTGTTGACAATATTTTACTTGCGCAGGAATTGCTCAGTGGATATGGAAATAAGAAGAGTGCCAAAGGATGCGTATTGCAAATTGATATAGAAAAGGCGTACGATACTCTAAATTGGAGCTTTCTCAAGTGGACACTTTGTAGTTTCGGGTTCCCTGACCGATTCATTGGATGGATTATGGAATGTGTTACAACGCCTACTTCTTCTGTATGTATCAATGGGGAGCTTCATGGGTTTATTAAGCATGAGCGAGGATTGCGGCAGGGGGACCCATTATCACCATACCTGTTTGTAATGGCGATGGAGGCCCTATCCTCTATGCTGAATAAAGCGACTCTCAAGGAAGAGTTTACACATCATTGGGGATGTAGGAAGGAAAGGATAACACATCTCCTTTTTGCGGATGATATACTTATCTTTTCAAGTCCAAACACTGCATCGTTGACAATTATTATGGCTGAGTTGGAGGAGTTTGCCAAATGGTCAGGACTAAAGATGAACGTTATGAAAAGTAAGTTTTACTTGTCAAAAGCGGCGGAACAACAGGAGGAATCCATAAAAACATGCACTAGTCTCTCTAGAGGTAGTCTCCCATTTCGATATCTTGGGATACCACTGTCAGCGAATAAGTTGTCATGTCTGGACTGTTCTACTCTGGTTGACAAGATTGTCAAGCGTATTAAGACATGGACTACGAAAGCGTTGACTTATGCGGGAAGGGTTCAGCTTATTAGGGCCATAATCTTTTCTATTCAGACTTATTGGGCCACTACTATCCCGATACCTAGGAAGATTTGTTATAAGATGGAGAGTATCATGGCTGCGTTTTTATGGGGTGGTGGACCAGCTCGGGTGAAATGGAATGATGTTTGCAGACCATTTGATGAGGGGGGACTAAATTTGAAACGGCCGCTACAATGGAATTAGGTTGCACTCCAAAAGCATGTCTGGCATCTGCTGGATGATGGGGACAGTAATATCTGGTCTTCTTGGATTAAGGCACATTATCTGAAGGGCACCACCATTTGGTATGCTAGGAAGCCATATAAAAGTTATTGGATGTGGAAGAACTTATTAAGCACCGCCCATATCATGAAATCACTGGTCTCGTGGAGAATGGGCGATGGCAGTCGTATATCATTTTGGGAGGATAACTGGACAGGCTTGAGAGATCTTAGGTCATTGGTAACAATCGAAGCTATGGCAAATTCCCGAATAGAACCCGCTGCTACAGTGGCGGATGTCCTTGCTGGCCGGGACTGGGAGGAATTTTGTAGAGGTAATGCACATGCTCTTGCAAAGGATGTTTTTAGTATAGTATATAACTCTAGATGTAGAACAAATTTGAGAGCTGGCAGTAGGGATAGACCGCGGTGGAATCAGGATGAGTTCTCGATTGCAAAAGCATGGGATAAACAAAATCAAAGGAGAGAGCAGGGATCAAAAGTAAACTGGGCAGTGTGGGTATGGCAGAAAGGGGTTCCCCCAAGAATATCGTTTATATTATGGCTTCTGGTTAAAGGTAGGTTGCGGTCTGCCTCGTTCTGGCATAACATTGGAGCTATCAATGCTGGCCCTGTCACCTGCCTGATGTGTAATGAAGATGATGAGACGGCAAATCATGTCTTGTTCCAATGCTCGTACGCCAGGCGAGTTTGGAGAGTGCTGGCCAAGGAGTATGAGTTTATTTTCTACGGTACAGCGTGGGAAGACTTGGAAGGAACACTGAACCAAATTTAGAAGACCCGGAAAGGAAAAATGATTGTCAGGGCATATATGGCGGCCATATACTACATATGGATCGAGAGGTGTCGGAGAAGAAATGCGGAAATACCGATCAGCCCGTGGTCTGTAGCCTTGAGAGTCAGGGCTGCAATGCCCCATTAACTCATAAATCAGGTGTGGGCTGGCCCATGGCCAATAAAAGGGTGAAACGCAGTGGAAGTTATATACATGATTGGAAGAAGGAAGACTTGGAATGCGGAAGAGAGAGACTGATATGGCGAAGCGAGGAAGTAAAGGTAAGGGCAAGGCGAAAAAGGGGACCTCGAGTAGGAGCAAGATGGGTAAGCGAAATGAGGGCAATGTGGGTGAGTCGTCTACCAATCCCAACCCTAATGCTGTTAATGAACCGGGCACGGAGCAAAACCCCCGCATTGTTGAGGAGGTGCCGGTGTGGATTAACCCTAACCCCCATGAGGTGGAGGAGGAGATCGACCCAGACCAACTTAGGATCTATGAAGAACTACTGAAGCGGTGGATGGAGAGCACACCAGGGGAAAATGTCGACGGGTCGGAGGCATCCTCAGACTACGAAACAGAACCATCAGTGGAGGAGATTGGCCCAGAGGAGTTTGCCCAAATGCGTGCGAAGCAGAAAGGAAAGCAGCCAGCTCTTAAAGAGGATACCACGGATGAGAAAACCACTGAGGGAAGTGGCGAAAAACGCCCTGGTCACCCGGAAAATGAGGTAAAAGACCCAGACGCTATCTGCTCTCTGTATAGGGATGGTACATACATAGCACATAAGGAGGTCGGTTTACTGATAGGAGTAGTGGATAGGATTGGGGAAAGAGTCAAACTGGAATGGACGCAGTCGTATGCGTCGGTGTGGATTAGACGAGTGGGTAACTGGATCTGCTATCCCAAGCTGGGTAGTCAGGATGAGGACATAAATGTGGTTAATGATGAGGTTCCTGTATCGATAGCGTTGGCGAGACCGACTGCCACTTTAGGGAAGCATGTTAGAGATTGGGTAGAGAAGGAATGGAGAGACAGGAAAAAAAAGAGGAGATTGGAAAGAAGGAAGATGAGGAGGAAATTAGTGCAGATGAGGGATTTGGGAGTCCAAACCGAAATACCAGAAATGAGCTATCAGCCTTAGGATCGGGGTGGGGTGGGGAAGATTGTTGAGGTTGTCCCTGATGTGGAAATGCAGGGCTCCAACACTATCCGAGGAAGCTTTGAGCAGCTAGATGAGGATGAAATTGAATGGTCTCCTGGAGCATGGTATTGTAGTGGGGGTGAACCCATTGATATGGCCATACTGCAGAGGTTGGGTAAAGAGGAACAGGATAAGGAAGAGGCCTGATTGAGTCTGGAGAAGAGTATGCAGCAGAAACATAAGCAGAGGCAATTGAACTATGCTGCACTTGCTCAAAAGTTCCTGGATGATTTGAGCGAAGAGGAGAACCAAATCGCGAAATTACTCCTCTGTCGAGCCCTAAGACTTATTGTAGGTAGGATGGAAGGACCCTGTGAGGAAATTAATGGGGTCCTTACTGATCTTACCCTATTTGCGAGGCACAATGGGAACTGTGGAGAATTTATCAGGAGAGGACAGGAGTGGTGGAGTCCGGTTGAGTGGGATCGACACAATGCTGCTGCTATGGAGAGGTTCAAAACCCAGGTCTCGAGGGAGGCAAAGCTCAGTCGACTCAGCGAGAGAATTGACATCCTCCTCCTGCGAATTCACTCATGCAGCAAAGGGTTGAGTTGCCTGGAAAAAGCAGAGCTAAGGAAATGTGTTAAGATATGGAAGGTTGCTACAAATCTGAAGATTCAGGAGCTCAACTACCAGAGCCAAGGATGGCGGCGAATGCTGGCCAAGATCGAAGAACTGGCGAGTCAAAGGATGAGGATGTGTTATGTTAACACTGACTTGAGATTTGTGTTGCCGGCGGACCAAGACCAAGCGGGAGATGTCACCCACGACGTCGAGACTAGACGGGGAGGACTGGAGTCCGGCCCACTTACCTTTCGAGATGCATTGGAACTCATCACCAGTGCTATTGTGGACAATTCCAGGAGGCCGCGCCCTCCGGCACTCACTTCATCGGTGATCCGAAGAGTTATGGCCCGACTAGACCAAATTGATCAGGTGCAATCTCCCATGAACAGGCTCAAGGCATGCGGCGTGTTAAACAATCACTGAGGGAGCTTGAGGGAGTACCAGATTACATTGGCGACCTGCATGAGGAGTTGTACACATTGGCACTCTTGGATGTTCCAGATCCAGCATGGCAGCCGGACCCAGTTGTTGCGACCTCTCCCTCGTCGGGATCAAGCACTGAAGGCGAACTGTGGCTGGATGAGCGCGATGACTACCCCTCCACTTCTCCTGACCAGAATCCCAGCTGGAGCGATGCGTGACGGAAGCAGAAATGATTTGGAAGTTTGGCTCTGTTGGATGGCTATTCTCTATTTCGATGTTCTAACTCTTACTGTTTAACTATCATGCAGACTTGTTTCTAGACTGATGGATCATGTAGGATGTGTTGGACACAGTAGCTCCTAGGACCCTGTAATGACCAACCCGTTTAGGCTGTGTCATCTATCCTCTTTTCTTTTATGAAATATGTTTACTTACCAAAAAAAAAACCCTAAACCCTAAACCATAAACCCTAGACCCTAAAAACCCTAAACCCTAAACCCTCAGGCATTGAGAGAAGAGACACAGGAGGGCCCGGGCACATAGGACTAATGTAGAGACAGACCGTGCTGAGAACGCTATGGTAGTTCCTCCTGATGTACCGCAGATGGATGTGAATTCAGCGAATGCCTTTCAGGTCCTGTAGGTTATCCATGAGGAGGAAGAGATACGACATGATGTTCCACTCAGAGAGTTGATTAATTCTGCGGTTGATGTGACTGAGGATCCTGCCCATGACGGGGTGGTGGGTGATCCTAAATTGGCACTTGTGTTGTATGAGGGACAGAATGACATGGATGCTGTTATACCCGGGGAGGATGAGCATATAGATGGCCCAATTTGTACTATTGAGTCGCCATCTGACAAGGAGAAGAGGGCCTTACAGGCAGAAACGTCTAACTACTTGGGAAGTTGTGCTCTGAATAAGGAGAAGTCCTTGAGCTCCGACTTCTAGGAGGACATGCGAGCCTATGGAGATGATACTGCCGATGCTGAATCTCGTCCTTTGTTGAAGCTGATGAAGAAAGAGAAGAAGAAAGGAAGGCTGGACAAGTTGGTTCAGCAGGCGCTGTCACAGGTGCCTCGGGGGAAGTCCGGCGAGACTTCTAGATGATTTATTTTGTTTCTTATGATGCCTATTCGGAGCTTGGAATGTGCGCGGCTTTAATGATCCCTTACATGTCAGCGAGGTACGCAGGCTCATTTCCATTCATAGGTTATCCTTGTTTGCTTTGTTGGAGACTAGAGTGCGGGCTTCGGTTGAATTATGGAGTCATAGTTATTTTCTATCATCTTAGCGATATGTTGTTTCCCATGGTGCCTCTATGACTGGGAAGATATGGGTATGTTGGCATCCAGCTCGTGTACAACTGACCGTGGTCGATATGAATCCTCAGTAGGTGCATGCTACGGTTACATTTGTCGAGACTGGTATCTCTTATCGGATTACGTTTGTGTACGGTTCTAATGTGGCCAGAGAGCGACGTAATCTCTGGCGGTTCCTGCGAAATGCTTCAGCTCGATGTGCTAGGGAACCTTGGTGTGTAATTGGGGATATGAATGTTGTTCGGACACCATTGGAAAGGCAGGGTGGTGATTTGAGTTGGCATGGTGAGGAAGAGGAGTTCGATGTTGTTGTTAGAGATGTGGAGTTAGAGGATCTACGGTCTACTGGAGCGTTCTTTACATGGACGAATCGTAGAGGAGATACTATCCTCCGGAAGTTGGATAGGGTGATGGTGAACATGTAGTGGTTGAGAGACTTCTCCGATTCTGTGGCTCGGTTTTTGGCTCCTGGTTGCTCGGATCATTCCCCGTGCTTAGTATGGTTTATGCAGAGATCACAGGGGCGTCGTGTTCCGTTCAAGTTCTTTGATTTTTGGATGGAACACCCACATTATGAGCCATTGGTTCGACAGGCGTGGTCAGAGAGGTATGATGGGCGGCCTATGTACGTTTTATATAGGAAGCTTGCCACGCTTAAAGCGAAATTGAAGAAGCTGAATCGGGATGAACTAGGTGGGTTACATACGCGGGTTGGCAAGGCGAGATTGCATCTCGAGCAGGTTCAGTCTGAGCTGTTAGCCCAAGGTTCGCATGGTGAGGTATCCCTTGTAGAGCGGGCTGCCGCAACCAGATTTAATTATTTGGCTAGGTTGGAGGAAAGTATGTTACGCCAGAAGGCCCGTGTTCGCTGGCTACAGCTCAGGGATCGGAACACGGCTTATTTTTTCAGCATGCTGAAGCGGCGTCACAATAGGAACGCGATTATGTCACTGATGAGAGATGATGGAGTGATGTTATCTGATCCGTCGGAGGTGAGGGATGAGACGATCCGGTATTCCAGCTCTTTATTTACAGTAGCACCGCGTGAGGTACAGATTAATCGGGATATGGTGAGGACAGTTATATCTGGGACTATATCGTCCGACCAAATTGGTGGTTTGGTGGCTCCGGTTTCGGCGGAAGAGGTGCGCACAGTGATGTTTCAGCTAGGACGCCATAAGGCACCTGGTCCTGATGGATACACGGTAGAATTCCTCAAGGGCTCTTGGGAGGTTGTGGGAGGGCTGGTCACTGAGGCTGTGGAGGACTGACTTTTTTGCTCATGGTCGCCTTCTTCGCGAGGCGAATACCACTATCAGATTGCTCATTCCGAAGAAGGCGAACCCGACGGCATTGACGGATTACAGGCCTATTTCGTGTTGTAACACCATATATAAGTGCATCACTCTTATACTGGCGACGCGAGTCAGGGAGGTGCTTCCTGGGATCATTGGTTCGGAGCAGTCGGCGTTTATACCTGGACGACGGATAGTGGATAATATCATGGTAGCACACGAGTTGATTAGGGGCTATCATACGGAGAGGAGTCCTTCGAGGTATGCTTTGAAGATTGATATAAGAAAGGCATACGACTCGATCGAGTGGGACTTTCTGCAGGTGGTATTAGAGTGCTTTGGATTTCCGCATTCATTCATCCAGCTCGTCATGAAGTGCGTTACCACGGCCAGATTCTCCATTAGTATCAATGGTGAGCTGCAGGGCCTTTTCAGCAGTTCCGGAGGAATTCGTCAGGGGTGTCCTTTGTTGCCATATTTGTTTGTGATGGTCATAGAGGTACTTTCTGCCATGTTGAGGAAGGCCACAGAGTCACCGGATTTTGGATTTCATTCCTGATGTCGGAAGGTACGGCTGTCTCATTTGTGTTTTGCGGATGATTTGCTCATATTTTCTAGTGGAAAGCTGTCGTCCGTACGTTGTGTATTGGACACATTGTTGAGATTTGGGGATCAATCTGGCTTGAGAATGAATGCACAGAAGAGTGAGATTTTCTTTGGTGGAGTTCCGGAGGAGGTACAGACGCAGATTTTGGCTGCTTCCGGATTTGTCCGAGGGGACCTTGCGGTTCACTATTTGGGCGTGCCTCTTATTACTAGGAGGCTATCTTCAGAGGACTGCACGCCGTTGGTAGATGCCATTACTAGTAGGATTTGTCATTGGACAAGCAGACATCTGTCGTATGCTGGGAGGTTGCAGCTAGTAAACTCGGTGTTATTTGCGACTCAGACATATTGGTCGTCTGTATTTCCACTGCCGATGTCGGTTTGCAGACGATTGGAGAAGCTCATGTCGAGGTTTTTGTGGTCGGGTCCATCAATGGACCACCATAAGGCCAAGGTAGAGTGGAGTATTATATGCAGGTCGAAAGAGCAGGGGGTGGGCCTTAAACGGGTTATAGAGTGGAACCGAGCGGTGAAGGTGAAGCACATTTGGCACCTGTTCTCTGATCCGGAGGACTCCGTATGGGCTCGTTGGGTGAAGACGTATCTTTTGAGAGGCAAGTCGTTCTGGCAGGTGAGGCCGCCGGTTAGGTGTTCTTGGATTTGGAGACGATTATTGATGTTGAGGCACCTTGTCCGTCAACTTATTTCATGGCGTATGGGTGATGGGAGTAGGATTTCCTTCTGGTATGATTCTTGGTCACCATTGGGTCCTTTGGTGGAGATCTTTGGGCATGAGGAGTTCGAGAGATCATGGATTCCTTATAAGGTTTCTGTGGCAGATTTCTTTTTGGATCCGAGCTGGCAGACTTATGTTGATGATGGTGATATGAGGATTCACGGGCATAGGCGTGCGTGCTTTGACAGACTATATGAGCTCCTCTCGGTTACATGTTACCCATCACCGGGTATACCTGATAAGGTTGTTTGGTCCTTACGGTCTGATGGTGTTTTAACTATTGCTTCTGCATGGAGATATATTTGCAGCAAATATGAGACTGTTCCTTGGGCTAGCTTTGTGTGGTCTAAGGCTTTGGTGCCACGGTTCTCCTTTGTTCTGTGGCTGGCCGTTCAGAGAAGGCCACTGCGGATATGCTCTTTTCTCTAGGCATTTCTTCATCTTCGACTTGTGCTCTATGTGGATTGAGAAGAGAGCGATTCAACCACCTATTCTTCATATGCTCATACTCAACGGAGGTATGGCAGTACACTCTTGGACGACTTGTGGCGCCGAATTTTCCACGTAGATTCAGCGCTATTACGAATCTGCTAGTCACACCAGCTGGAGCTACCCTACGACATCGTCGGCCCTTCATTCGAATGTTTGCAGGATGTGTTTATTATGTGTGGATGGAACGTAATAAGCGTCGCATAGGCGAGCGTATGTTGCGTTCTAGGATACTGGCTACATTTATTCTTGCGTCACTGCCACGTACATATATTGATTTATTTGTTTTAGGTATGTATATGGAGTATACGTTAGTTTCGTGATAGCTTGATTTCCAGGGGTATGCCCCTGTGGTTTTTGTACAGACTATTTTATGAGTTATGAAATATTACTTATAAAAAAAAAAACCCTAAACCCTAAACCCTAAACCATAAACCCTTAAACCCTAAACCATAAACCCTTAAATCCGGGGGCCCACATAGGGTTGGAAATTTTTTCTCTCAAGAATCTTCTGGCATATCTCTCTACGCCCTCTTGGGCGGGGCCTTCACGGCTCCTACTTTCACGCTCTTGTGCTGATCTCCATAAGCATGGAAGTGCGGACTGATGTTATGGACCTTGAAATTGCGTCCTTCGAAGTCAAGATGTGTGCTGGTGATCGGCAACACTCCCTGTGCGGCTCACCCAAAAGCATTGCAGTGGATGGACTGGCCGGCGGTGTGGCGCCTACCTTTAAAGACATCCTTAAGGGTACCTCCTTCGCTCGGGACCTCTCCAGGCCTGGTACGTCAAATGTTGCGAAAGCTGTAGCTCCCTCTGGCCTGGACGAGGGGCTTCCGAAATTTCCTGAATTTTGTGGGGGAGGTAAGTTGCTCATCCCATCAGTCCTGGAGAATTATGGAGCAACAAAGTGGTGTCATACTCTGGTTGGATACTTCTTGGGTAATCCAGCCCCTTACCCTATTCTGAAGAAGATTTGTATGCAGCTGTGGCAGAGGAAGGGGCTAGTGGAGGTTAGAACAATCAACAAAAGCGCTTCAATTCTAATATTTGACAATGAGCAGTTCTTGAATGGGATCATTGGGAAAGCTGACTGGCATATAGCAGGCTGCCCGCTTTTATTAAGAAAATGGTAGCCTGGCACAGTAATATATGAGGAGCCAACCGCTCTCCCATGCTGGCTGAGGTTCTATGGAATTCCTCTGGAGTTGTGGCATACGCGCGGAGTTCTATACCTGGCCAGTAGCGTTGGCTAGCTATTGAAGACCGACGCAAGGCCTTTCAGCCCAGCTAATATGGGTACGGCTCGAGTGTAGATCGAATGTGTCGCACGAAATGGGTTGAGCAAAGCTATTGAAGCAATAGATAGCAGAGGGAACTCGTTTACTGTTTCAATTGTCTATGAGACGAAAGCACTATGTTGTAGGACCTGTGGAGTCTTCGGGCATGATGAGGAGCGATGCAGCAAACGTCTAGCTACTGTAGAGAAGGCTGTTGAAGTTCCAGTTGGAATTCAGGGGAACAATCGCAGAGGCAAACACCAGCAATTCAGACCGAGATGGATGAGAACAATGGCCCTAATGAGTCGTGTCAAGACCCAGCTAGGAAAGGGAATGCGGAAGACCAATGTTGAGAAGACTATAGCTTCTCCTGCTGCCGTTGAAGGAAATAAAGAGGATGACCAACCCTCCCATGAGTCGGTAGCAGGGGAGAATAAAGACGTGTCAGATGATGGGGAATTTGTGCCGGAATCTGTGATTCACAAAGCAGAACAGGTGGATGAGGAGGAGGAATGGAGTTTGCCTGGGAGGCAACAAGAGCTTGCTAGAATGGACAAGCTTATTAAGCAGTTGCGCTCTAACGGAAATAAATTTGTGGAGGACGAGCGGAGTATGTCACCCAACATGGCTGGCTGCAATGACCAATGGGAACATATGATCGAGAGTGATAGCTCGGGTAGTACCCGTACTATTATTGAGGGAGCAAAGAAGGGTCGTAGGAGGAAAGACATGGGGGCTAGCCCCCGTAAATCTACATAATGATTCTATCGTGGAATGTAAAGGACTTAAATGACCCCTTACATATCAAGGAGGTGGGTAGGTTAGTAAGCTTATTTAATGTGTGTGTTGTGGGACTTTATGAGACGAAACTGAGGAAGAGCATGGAGGCAGCAAACCATGCATTATTCCGTCAGCAGTGGAGTTA
Organism: Melastoma dodecandrum; assembly: GCA_029817715.1. Taxonomy (NCBI): domain Eukaryota; kingdom Viridiplantae; phylum Streptophyta; class Magnoliopsida; order Myrtales; family Melastomataceae; genus Melastoma; species Melastoma dodecandrum. The sequence continues at coordinate 36,143 of JARUPY010000484.1, forward strand.
TATTACGATGCCCAGAAAAAATGGGGTTGGGCGAATGAAGATTTGTTAGGATGATAAGAGATGTCGGGTGATAGCTATTTCCCAAGTATGTCAGTGGGTTCATACCAAAGTGGAGATCTTTGGTATGCCCAGACCTTTCTTTGCCACTTTTATCTATGGTAGCACTGAGCATATGGAGAGGATGGATTTATGGAATTTTCTTTTGGGTATTGGCATGCTCGCTGAGCCGTGGTGCATCATGGGTGATTTCAATGCTATCCGTAGCCCTGATGAGAGACTTGGTGGCAGGGAGAGATGGCGTGAAGCTGACAATGTGCTCAACCGTAACATGTATACCTTAGGTCTAGACGATCTTCGTGGGACTGGTTGCCATTTTACCTAGTCAAATAAACGGTCTCCACCCATTATTGCGAAACTGGATCGGGTAATCGTCAATAAGGAATGGATTGAATCTTACAGGCTTTCAGAGGCCCATTATCTTCCACCAGCAACCTCGGATCACTCGCCCTGTGTACTGCGTATGGGAGACACCAGAAGGAAGGCTACTGCTTTCAAGTACTTTGACTTCTGGAGACATCATGATGGCTATGAAGAAGCACTTGTTAGAGGCTGGAGTAAGGAGTATGATGGTCTCCACATGTTCCGTTTATGCTGTAAGTTGAAGGACCTTAAGCGCGAGTTAAAAGCCCTTAACCGGGAGCATCTGTCCAGTATTTCAAATATGGTAGATCAGGCTCGGCTAAAGCTCCAAGCCCTTCAGAGTGAAAGCTTGAATGGTCAACCTAAGATGGAGGAGGAGAAGCTGGCTCTGGAAGCATTTAATAAATTAGCAAGAATGGAGGAGAGTTTCTACAGGCAGAAAGCGCGAGCCAATTGGTTGAAACTGGGGGATCGGAACACCTCATATTTCCACGGGGAAGTTAACAGAAGAGCCAACCGCAATGCTATCACTTCATTGCAACTCCCTGATGGCTCTGTGATTACTGAGCCGGAACGCCTGCAAGAGGAGATTGTTAAATACTTTGAGGGAATCCTATCCAGGCCAGACAAGGGGTGTCAGGATGTACAGCGCCTGGCAGGATTAATTAAAAATGTTATCAAACCGGAAAGCAGTACAATCCTAGTGCAAGAAGTGACAAATCGTGAAGTCAAGGAAACCATGTTTAGCATGGCCAGCTGTAAGGCTCCCGGACCTGATGGGTTCACAGTGGAATTTTACAAATCTGCATGGAAAGTGGTTGGGTCGGACGTTATTCAAGCTGTTAAGGAATTTTTCCATAGAGGGAAACTACTCCGAGAAGTAAATGCAACAGCAACCACGTTATGCTTGAAGAAGCCTCAAGCGAAAAGGATACAGGATTACCGTCCATGCTGCAATGTTTTATATAAATGTGTGTTTCTAAAATTATTGCCAATCGGCTTAAACAAGTCCTACCGGAAATCATAAGTCAGGAGCAATCTGCTTTCATCCCTGGTAGAAGAATCGTGGATAATGTCCTTCTTGCACAGGAACTACTTGCTGGTTACAGCACGAAGAAAGGCCCGAACAGTTGTGCGATTAAGCTTGACATTGCTAAGGCCTTTGATTCTCTGAGTTGGAATTATTTAATTGCAGTCTTACATGCTTTCCGGTTGCCACCGAAGATGATCTTATGGATCAAGGAGTGACGCCATCCTACTCGCTGAACATTAATGGCCATTTATGTGGCCATTTTCGAAGCACCTGTGGTATTACACAAGGAGAACCCCATTCCCCGTATCTCTTTGTGATGGCAATGGAAGTAGCTTCGGGAAGTTTACATGTGGCCACTGAGCACCCAAACTTCAAATTCCATAGTAAATGTGCAAGGACGAACATCTCGCACTTAATCTTCGCTGATGATGTACTCCTATTCGTCAAGGCTGAACAGCCCGCGATAAGGGTGATAATGGAGGTCCTCAAGGATTTCTCGGCTAAGTCAGCACTTCAGATAAGTAAGGAAAAATGTGAAATTTTATTTGGCAAGGTTGACCCTCAATTACAGCAGGACATTCTGTCTAGCACAGGATTTCAAAGAGGATAGTTCCCGATGAGATATCTAGGAATTCCCTTGGTCTCCAAACAGATGTCAACTATGGATTGTGCGCCCCTGGTTAATACCATCACGCAGCGGATTTCGGTATGGACAACTAGGAAGCTTTCGTATGCTGCAATATTGCAGCTGATTAGGGCAGTATTATTTTAATCCAATCTTACTGGGCTGGTATAGTCCCATTACCTTTGGAAGTGTGTAGAAGGTTGGATAGACTGATGGCCAGTTTCCTATGGAGTAGAAGTACCTCCGGGGAAAACTCTAAAGTGAAATGGCTGGAGGTTTGCTGCCCAATAGAGGAAGGGGGTCTAGAATTGAAACGCCCTTTAGAGTGGAATAGGGTTGCAATATTAAAGCATATATGGCATATATGCCCATCGGATCTCTGTGGACAGCTTGGGTGCATAAAGAGATGCTGAAATCGAGAAGCATCTGGACAATGCGGGCAAGGGGTATTGACTCTTCGCTTTGGAAGAGAATCTTGAAACTAAGGAACCTCATCAAAGATCATCTCGCTTGGAAAGTTGGTGATGGAAGTCGAATATCATTCTGGCATGATAGATGGGCTGAAACTGGCTGTCTAACTTCGGTAATTAGCTCAAGGGAAAGAGTGAATTCTTGTATCCCCAAAGATGCTACAGTAAGGGAACTGTTTCGGAGTGGCGCTTGGAAAAATTTTGTGGAAGGCTCAATGCCCGCGGGGGATGAAAAAACCTTTTATGATTTGCTGTCAAATTTACTGAATCCAGCAGACTATCCAAAGAATGGAGCTGACAGATTGATTTGGACTGGCAACAAAATGGAATATTCTCCATCAAGGATGCCTGGGGCCTATTGCGGGTTAAGGGGCAGAACGTTCCATGGAGTAGTTGGATTTGGCATAAACAAAATTCCTCCCATATGCTCTTTCCTCGTTTGGCTAATTGCGACGGAGCGGTTGCGTACGGCTCAGTTCTGGTATCGAAAAGGAATTTGGTCTTCGGAGGAATGTGTCTTCTGCCACTCTGCTGCAGAATCCCGTGATCATCTGTTCCACCAATGTTGCTTTGTCAAGAAAATCTAGAGCCACTTGGGAGAAATCATGCGCTACTCTTTTATCAGTACAACCTGGGAGGATATGGAAAGATTGTTTTCCTCATCCGCTGGTATGAAGGGTGCCAGCCGCCCCGCCAATGCAGCTGTTATTTTGCCAGACAGCATCGATCAAGCCCTCGACAACACCAGGTACCCTAAAATCGCTGCCGAAGTCCGAGTATTAGTGGTTGTTCCTCTACCGGTGGGACTGCTGCCCTGCCTCCCCCGGTATCTTTAAATCCGCCACACATTTTGCGGCCATTATGAGTATGTGAATTGCTGCTGGTTTGGTACAGTTCACAAGATCAGGTATAAATGGTCATTGTGCGAGATAGTTTCTCAGAAATCCTTCATTTTGATCTGCTAAACTATCCGATTCAGTTTGCTTTTGCTGTAAATGGCAAATTTTACTACATACTGCCTTTTTAGTCCCGTCTCTTATTCTTCTGGAGCTTTGTGCAAATAGTTCTGTAGCTAGGGCAGGCCCAGTCAACGGCTGGAGTTTTATTTCCCTACCTAGTTATGAAAATCATTTGATCCATATAATCACCTGCAGGAGTTATATACAGGCGGTAACGATCGGCAAATCCTTGTGTGGTCTCCACCAGTAACCCAAGTGGTTCAACAGAAGTCCTTGAACATGTCTACTTCAAATTCAAACCGAAAGGATCCCGCATGGTGTCATGGAACTCTACCAAATGCTAATGACACGAATAAAGTGAAGTGCAATTATTGCGGGAAAGTTACAAATGGTGGAACAAGTCGATTCAAAAAACACCTTGTTGGAGGTTATAAAGAAGTGAAGGCTTGTCGAGATTGCCCTCCTCCTGTTGTGGAAGAGTTGATGGAGTACATGATCAATAAGAAGGAAGCCAAGCGCAAAATGGATGCAATTCCGCATTCAGATAAATTAGAAGATGAAGGAATGTTCAATGCTTCGCATAGTTGTAAAAGGCGAGAAAAGGCGACGCCTTTGGCGAAAGGTGAGGCGGGCGAGGCGATCTCGCCTTTTCTTCCCCTCGGGCGAGGCGTGGCACAAAGGCGTCGCCTTTTCTCGCCTTTCTCGCCTTTTTCTCAGGTGAAAGGCGAGCCTTTTGTTCGCAAATCAATTGAAATAGACTAGGACCTGTTTATAAGACATTTGAAAATCTAAGTTTCAAATTAATAAAATGACAAAAAAATCAAAAAACCTACTTTCTGTCTCCACTTCCCCACCTTCGTTTCCCACCTCCTCCCCACCTCCGTTTCCCACCTCCGCTTCCCCTCCCCTCCTCCACCTCTCCTCCCTGTCTCGGTCAAATTTCGGAAGCTCAAGACAAGAGACAGCATCGAAGACAAGAGACAGAATCAATCAAGCCCTCGACAACACCAGGTACCCTAAAATCGCTGCCGAAGTCCGGGTATTAGTGGCTGTTCCTTTACCGCTGGGACTGCTGCCCTGCCTCCCCCGGTATCTTCAAATTCGCCTCACATTGGTGGACAGGAAAGACTTGCCACACATTTTGCGGCCATTATGAGTATGTGAATTGCTGCTGGTCTGGTACAGTTGACAAGATCAGGTATAAATGGTCATTCTGCGAGATAGTTTCTCAGAAATCCTTCATTTTGATCTGCTAAACTATCCGATTCAGTTTGCTTTTGCTGTAAATGGCAAATTTTACTACAGACTGTCTTTTTAGTCCCGTCTCTTATTCTTCTGGAGCTTTGTACAAATAGTTCTGTAGCTAGGGCAGGCCCAGTCAACGGCTGGAGTTTTATTTCCCTACCTAGTTATGAAAATCATTTGATCCATATCATCACCTGCAGGAGTTATATACAGGCGGTAACGATCGGCAAATCCTTGTGTGGTCTCTACCAGTAACCCAAGTGGTACAACAGAAGTCCTTGAACATGTCTACTTCAAATTCAAACCGAAAGGATCCCGCATGGTGTCATGGAACTCTACCAAATGCTAATGACACGAATAAAGTGAAGTGCAATTATTGCGGGAAAGTTACAAATGGTGGAATAAGTCGATTCAAAAAACACCTTCTTGGTGGTTATAAAGAAGTGAAGGCTTGTCGAGATTGCCCTCCTCCTGTTGTGGAAGAGTTGATGGAGTACATGATTAATAAGAAGGAAGCCAAGCGCAAAATGGATGCAATTCCGCATTCAGATAAATTAGAAGATGAAGGAATGTTCAATGCTTCGCATAGTTGTAAAAGGCGAGAAAAGGCGACGCCTTTGGCGAAAGGCGAGGCGGGCGAGGCGATTTCGACTTTTCTTCCCCTCGGGCGAGGCGTGGCACAAAGGCGTCGCCTTTTCTCGCCTTTTTCTCAGGCGAAAGGCGAGCCTTTTGTTCACAAATCAATTCAAATAGACTAGGACCTATTTATAAGACATTTAAAAATCTAAGTTTCAAATTAATAAAATGACAAAAAAATCAGAAAACCTACTTTCTGTCTCCACTTCCCCACCTTCGTTTCCCACCTCCTCCCCACCTCCGTTTCCCACCTCCGCTTCCCCTCCCCTCCTCCACCTCTCCTCCCTATCTCGGTCAAATTTCGGAAGCTCAAGACAAGAGACAGCATCGAAGACAAGAGACAGCATCGATCAAGCCCTCGATAACACCAGGAACCCTAAAATCGCTGCCGAAGTCCGAGTATTAGTGGTTGTTCCTCTACCGGTGGGACTGCTGCCCTGCCTCCCCCGGTATCTTCAAATCCGCCTCAGATTGGTGGACAGGAAAGACTTGCCACACATTTTGCGGCCATTATGAGTATGTGAATTGCTGCTGGTTTGTTACAGTTCACAAGATCAGGTATAAATGGTCATTGTGCGAGATAGTTTCTCAGAAATCCTTCATTTTGATCTGCTAAACTATCCGATTCAGTTTGCTTTTGCTGTAAATGGCAAATTTTACTACATACTGCCTTTTTAGTCCCGTCTCTTATTCTTCTGGAGCTTTGTGCAAATAGTTCTGTAGCTAGGGCAGGCCCAGTCAACGGCTGGAGTTTTATTTCCCTACCTAGTTATGAAAATCATTTGATCCATATAATCACCTGCAGGAGTTATATACAGGCGGTAACGATCGGCAAATCCTTGTGTGGTCTCCACCAGTAACCCAAGTGGTTCAACAGAAGTCCTTGAACATGTCTACTTCAAATTCAAACCGAAAGGATCCCGCATGGTGTCATGGAACTCTACCAAATGCTAATGACACGAATAAAGTGAAGTGCAATTATTGCGGGAAAGTTACAAATGGTGGAATAAGTCGATTCAAAAAACACCTTGTTGGAGGTTACAAAGAAGTGAAGGCTTGTCGAGATTGCCCTCCTCCTGTTGTGGAAGAGTTGATGGAGTACATGATCAATAAGAAGGAAGCCAAGCGCAAAATGGATGCAATTCCGCATTCAGATAAATTAGAAGATGAAGGAATGTTCAATGCTTCGCATAGTTGTAAAAGGCGTGAAAAGGCGACGCCTTTGGCGAAAGGCGAGGCGGGTTTTCGCCTATAGAACGGATCACGTCGGAAATATTTGGCAAAGGACTCACAGGAATTGAGTTGTGGTCGCCAGTAAGAAGATGCACGAGCTCACTCTGCCGGTGGAAGGGGAGTTGACCTATAAACCGGGTCGAGGTATCTAATTCCTAAGGTTGACGAACAAACTTCAGAGCTTTGACTGTGTATGGTCGTGTCTTTGTCTTGAAATATTCTTTGCTATTTATAGAGGATTTGTACGTGTTTAACACGTAACAGATAGATCGTGTTGCAGATCGTGATCCCTAACATCGTGGGAGTGTTTGAACAACCTCCTTGATCTTTGGGATCACGTTCCTGGATAATAGGATCAGTTACGATCCTTAACAAATGTGATAAATTTATTCCAACCCTGTCGACTTGACTGTACAGACTACGACCGACTTGGTCGACTTATCCAGAATTCCGTCGACTTGGCCCTACTAGTAGGCCTAGCTACTGTTGAGTCATCTTGGTTGACTTTGATCACCATACTCCTTCGTTGTGAGTCGACCTAGTCGACTTCGTCATGAGTCGACCTAGTCGACTTCGTCATGAGTCGACCTAGTCGACTTCGTCATGAGTCGACCTAGTGACGACTGTATCTTGGGCCGACTCGGAGTGTGACTTGAGGGATTACTGGGTTTCTGTTCTAAGCCCAGGCCCAAAATTATTTGCCATGTCAACATAAGCCCCCCTTTTATGCTGGGTTGGCTGTGCCGACTCAGCAGAAATCATATCTTATATAAAGGAGAGTCATCGCCCTTTTCCCGCACTTTTCTTCCTTGCTCAACACTTCTCCGTCTTCTCCAAGAAAACAGAAACCCTCGCTTCCCAGAAAACTCTTCGTCTCCCCCTTCAAAACTCCTTTGATCCTCAAAAAGATGTCAACTTTTAAGTGTTTTGAGTTCCATAATCTGCGTGCGGGGCCAACCGGACCCGTTCCGGTCGCAGAGGATCAGGGGTCGGGCGTCACTCTTGGACCCATCTTGCCGGAGCATCTTTTCCCGGAGACGGTGCCGCTCAACTATCTCATCACTGAGAAGCCCATCCCGACTTCATCGATCCCCTCAACTGGGAAGGTCAGGGATCTTTCCTGTGTTTTCCTTCTGCATCTAAGTCTGAGATGGTAGAATGGCTCGAGATGTGGGAGGAGCATTTCACAGAGAGGTTTAGGAATCAGAAGATTTTGAGATTCTTTAGGATGTCCGTGGCAACCAAGAACTGTGATCCTAGGGTTTGTTCGGCCATGCAGCCTTTTTGGAATTCTGCTGTCAACTGCTTCTATTTCCCAGAAGGCCCTATGTCTGTTACATTGGCAGACGTGAAGATTTTGACCAGGTGCAAAATCAATGGCTGCCCTGTTCGGCAGTACTCTCAGGCGGATGATATTAATCCTAAGGGCGCCCTTCAGTACATGGAGGTGGTGAATAGGCATCTGAAGATGGCCTCAGCAGGCAAGAGGTCAGATGAGAGATTGTCGACTGAAGGTTTTGGCGCCCAGGAGGAGATCGAGTTCCTCAGCACCTGGTTGAGCAAATTCGTTTATTGCTTCCCTGGGAAGAAAGTCAGCCACACTTCTTATGCGGTGGCCAATTTTCTGTGGGAGACTAATGAAGAAATCTCATGGGGTCCCTTCGTATTGGGTCTTCTTTATCATGATCTGGACAGAGCAACGTCCCAAATCAAGTCATTTCCAAAACATCCAGCAGGAGGGTTGCTCTGGCTAGTCCATCTTTGGTCGGCCATGTGGATGCCGGGATTGACCGGGTTCAAGGGTCCTTCTTCGCCCCTCGAATCCTCCTATTATGGGGAGACCATCCTAGATCAGTGCTGCCAGCGTAAGGATCAATGGCTTATGACATCGATCACTGGCCACTTAAAGCACATAGTCGACTTCGGCAGGGTAGATCGACGCGACTGGGCACCCTTTCCAGGCGGCAAGACACTTGCTCAGGAAATCAATCCTCAAGCTGCTCGTGGCTTCTGGAATGGGGTATTAACCCGCAGAGATCTGCCTGTTATCTTCGACGGCTACCTGACCTTCGAAGTCTATAACCCTCAACTGTACGCAAGGCAGTTTGGGTTTATCCAAAGTGTAGCAGTTCCACTTGCTGACCCTGCCGGCGGCTTATACGGTGACTGGGCGAAAAGGATTGTATGCAAGTCGATCGACTCGAAGACCCTCAACTTGCTCAATCACAAGACGCAGCTCTCCCAGATGGAATTCCCATATGATACTTCTGCCTGTTTCGCCACGCAGTTCTTCACCGTGCTGTGGTCGACTACATACGAAGAGTTGCGGGCCTTGATGCATTTCTTTGAGGTCTCCAAGGAGCCTGATTTTTACATAGATGACGCGCATATCAAAGCAAAAGGTAAAGACTTAGCTTTACTTTAAGAGTATTGGGTTCTTAATATTAATGATAAGCTTTCTCATTTTCAGGATCAATGTTTCCTCGGGTCCCCTGGAAAACCCAAGCCTAAAGCCCCCCTTGCCCCTGCTCCTTCTAGACTCAAGTCGACCAGCAAGGGGAAGGCTAAAGTTGCGAGCCCCAGGGAAATAGCCGCAGGTGATCCCTCTAAGGCTCGATCTAAAAGCGCTCCAAAGCGCAAGGCGGCCGAGGAGGAAGGAGAAGATCTAGAAGAGGTGCCTCTGTCTCAGAGGAAGAGACTGGTGAAGGCATCGACTCCAGCGGCGACTTCCTCTCATAGGTCGCCAGTTACCGCAGCGGCGTCCCCGTCCATGTCGCCAGCTGTTGCGGCGGCGACCCCATCCAAATCGCCAACTGCAGCCGCGGCGACCCCATCTAGGTCGCCAACCACTTCAGCGGCAACCTCATCTACCAAGGCACCAGCTGGGGTGCCAGTGTCTTCAGCTGTAGTCAACGATCCACAAAGACTGGCTGCAGAGGTAAGACTCTGATGACTCTAGTTTTGTTTTGAGTTTTCATATCTGACCCATACTATACTGTCTAGGGAGAGGCTGAGGATGACCACCAGCTTATCTCCCATGCCTTGGGCAGTACAAAGGCTACAGTCGCCAAGGTAAATTTAGTTCTAAGCTGGTGTATCCTTATTTTAGTTCATATATGAACTTTTGGTTCTGCGTCGTAATCCGTTGCAGGAGCAGCACATCCATGAGGCCTCGGTTCAGGAAGAACAGGCTGTTCTGGATGTCGCAATCCCGGTCGACCCAACGACCCGGTCGACCCATGAGGGGGAAAATCAAGCTATTCCTTCTTCTCCAGTCCAAACTCCTACACCAGCGATGGTATGTGTCCTCGTTTTAAACAGAACATAACATTGCGATTTTGATGGGGATATTTGTATTCTTCTTTATAGGCTCGTCCGAAGAGGGTGAAGGTGCCCGCTGGCCGACAAAAGATCCCTACTCCCCCTTCTTCTTCGGATGAGAGCTCCGGGGATAAATTGCCTCCAAAAGTAAGTACTTGGTCGTACGAAGTCGCTGGCCTTTTAGGGTATTGTTTAACAATATTTTGCTTCTTATTCTTCAGGATCCTGCTGCGGCGACTTCTAGGTCGACCAAAGACCCGTGGGTGAAGCTTCACGAGGATATCGAAGAGCTTTGCCAACTTATGCTCGTCGACCCCTTAGGCGTCAATGAATTCAGGAGGATGCAGAAGCTGTTGAAGAGAATCGAGGCATCCCCTCGGGTCACGGACGAAATACTGGGGGCCTGCAAGAGCTTCAGGTTGACGTACTGGACCCGCTGGAGAGATTACGACGCCGACCTGCTCGCCTTGGAATCGACTGACTCGAAGATTCAGTCGATTAATGAAGCTCGAGGGCAGGCCTCTAAAGCTGGACAGGATGCCCGCCATCGTTTGGTCGACGTGCAAGAGAAGCTGACTGAGGCAGAGAGACAAATAGAGTTCTATACGAACCTCAAGAATGACCTGACTCAGCAGCTTGCGTCGATCAATACTCAAGAAATCGAGGAGCTGGAGGCCAATGCTGAGAAGAATAGAGAAAAGGTCGTCGACCTTTATGCCCAGCGAACCAAGTTGAACGCGAAGCGACGCGCTCGTGAATCCCTTGTACTCGATTTCAGAGAAGTTGGCGGGTTATGGAAATTAAATTTGTAACCAAATAATGTAATTTCATTGTTTTGTTTTATTCAATAAATCAAGTGCATTGTGTCTCAAATGAGTTTTCTGCCCATTACGCACAATTCATTCTTCCAGACAGCGTTACTGAAGCCTAGCGCGACTTCTTAGGAATTAAGTGCTTCCCAAATTAATGGAGTCCTTCGTTTTAGGATTTTATGATGAGCTTCCCAGATAGTCGCGCGATAGGGTTTGAGATATTTACCATTAACCTTTAATGGATGTCTGATCCCACTTCTCGTCATAAGCCGATAACTATTAGATGAGTATGTTTCACATACCTCATATGGACCTTCCCAATTAGGGGACCATTTACCCAAAACTTGATCTTTCAACTTAAGGGGCAGCACCATCTTCCAAACCAAGTCGCCTACTTTAAAGTGCTTATGGACAACCTTTTTGTTATAATGCCTAGCAATCCTTTGTTTATGCACCTCGAGTCGGTCTATTACATCAAGTCGCTTCTTCTCTAATCCTTCCAAAGCGAGGTACATTGCCTCGTCTTGTAAATCAGGGTGAGTCACTCTGAGCGACTTGTATCGAACCTCAATAGGTAGGACGGCGTCTTGCCCATATACTAGTGAAAAAGGGGTTTCCCCCGTGCTTTCTCTTTTGGTAACCCTTAAAGCCCACAAAGTGTCTTGTAATAGTTCATGCCATCCTCTTGGATTTGCACCAACCATTTTCTGAATATTGTTCTTGATGAGTTTATTGGTAGCTTCAGCCTGTCCATTCGCCTGAGGATAATAAGGTGTCGAGTTGGTGATTGAGAAACCAAACTACGTAGCGAATTCTCGCATTTTCTCATTATTGAAAACGGTGCCATTGTCCACTACAATATTCTGGGGAATTCCAAATCTATAAATGATGGATGATTTAAGAAAATCGATCACTTCTTTATGATCGATCCTCTTATACACCTAAGCCTCGACCCATTTAGTAAAATAATCGGTGGCGACTAGAATATAGGCGTCACCTTTACTTGAGTGCGGATGTATTTCCCCGATTATATCTAAAGCCCAAGACCTGAATGGCCAAGGCTTGATGACTGAGACTAAGTCGGACGCTGGGGCCCTTGTCACTGGACCATGTTTTTGGCACTCTTGGCATCCCTTAGCCATTTCTATGCAGTTCTTTAGCATTGATGGCCAGTAAAAACCATGTCTTTGGATAGTCCAAGACATTTTGGTGCCAGATTGGTGAGACCCGCATAACCCCTGATGAGTCTCTAACATAATTGGGGTCGCTTCGTCTAAGTCGACGCACCTTAGTAGGACTCCTTCCTTGGTCTTTCTGTAAAGTACCCCATCTATAAGGGTGTACGACAAAGCCTGAGTCTTGATTCTTTGGCTCGCCTTTTGTGTTGGGTCGGAAAGGAAGTCGGTGATTGGCCTCCTCCAATCCTTATTGTTTGTCATTATGTCCAGAGTGAACGCGTCGCCTTGGGGAGCTAGCTGGGAAACTATTTCTGGGATACAATCGCTTCCTCTTTTGGCCTTGTATCCTGCAGCCTTTTGGGCTAAGTCGTTAGCGATGGTATTTTCCCCTCGACCTACAAAGAAGAAAGTGATCGCTTCAAATCGCTCGACCAGTTTACGGGCGACTTGATGATAGAGTGTGAGTTTCTCCTGGCATATAGAAGTACCATTCATCTGGTTAATCACCAGTTGAGAATCCCCCATCACTGTGGCTTTCTTGGCTCCCAAGGTTAATAATTCCTTCAGGAGCGTGATCAAAGCTTCATACTCAGTCGCATTGTTGGTGTGATCTACTGTCAAGCGATACGCTAGACGAACGTCTTTCCCTAGTGGCGAAAGTACGCGAAGGCCTATTCGTACGCCGGATTTCGCCGAAGATCCGTCAAACCAACCCTGCCAGATGTCTTCAAGGGATTCTTCTTGGTCAATCGATACAGATGGATCGTGACTCACCAAGAAATCGGCCAGAGCCTGTCCTTTCACCGACTGTTGGGATTTGAATCGTAGATCATACGCAGATAGCACTAGACTCCATTTACTAATTCTCCCAGTCAGTAGGGGATTTTCGAAAAAGTACTTTATGACTGGAGACTTGGTAATGACATGAACCTCTTGGGATCCAATATAATGTCTTAGCTTAGTAACAGTATAAAAGACTGACAGGCATAACTTCTCCTTAATTGTATAGCGCTTTTCTGTAGCGGTTAATTGTCTTGACAAATAGTAGACCGCTCTCTCAGTTTTGTCTTCCGCCTCTTGGGCTAACATGGCTCCGATGACTGATTCAGTTGCTGCCACATAAAGCAGATAAGGCTTTCCTACCCGAGGAGGGGCAAGTACAGGCGGCTTTATTAAATACTCCTTTAAGCCTTCAAATGCTTTCTGGTGCTGGTCGCCCCACACAAAGTTTCCCTTTGCCTTTAGTAAAGTCGAGAAGACTTCTGTTCGTCCAGCGACGTTACCAATAAATCGCCTGAGATAATTGACCCTTCCTAAGAAAGCCTGTAACTGCTTTTTATTACTCGGAGGGTTCAATCTTTGAATGGCGTTCACTTTGTTCTGGTCAACTTCTATGCCACGTTGATGAACTAGGAACCCTAGGAAATGTCCTGCTCTTACTCCAAAAGCACATTTGAGAGGGTTTAGTTTGAGCTGATGCTTTCTCATTTGGATGAAGGCGTTCCTAAGATCATTAACATGCGACCTCTCGTCTTTTGATTTGACCACTATGTCATCTATGTATACCTCGACTGTGTTGGCAATCGAGGCATCAAAAATGGCGTTCATGGCTCGTTGGTAGGTTGCACCGGCGTTTTTAAGTCCAAACGGCATGACTACCCATTCGAAAATGCCTAAGGGACATCTGAACGCGGTTTTATGGATATCTTCCTCAGCCAAGAAAATTTGGTTATATCCTGAGAAACCATCCATGAATGACATAATTTGGTGCCCTGCAGTCTTATCGACTAAGTCGTCTGCAATGGGCATGGGATATTCATCCTTTGGAGTAGCACGATTTAGGTCTCTGAAGTCGATGCAGACTCTAATCTTGCCATTCTTTTTAATGACAGGGACTATGCTGGATATCCACTCGGTGTATCTCGATGTTCTTATATACCCGGCTTTAAAGAGCTTCTTGACTTCTTCGAATACTGCCTGAGTGACTTCACGAGTCATTCTCCTTGGTGCCTGTTGGACTGGTTTAAACCCTGCTTTGATTGGCAACTTATGTTCTACAAGTCGGCGATCTAGGCCAGGCATTTCAGTATAGTCCCAGGTGAAACAGTCCTTGAATTCTTCAAGGGTAGCCTTAATAGAATCGAAAATTTCTTTATTCATTGAAGAACTAACGAAAACGATCCGAGGGCTAGATTCCTCGCCTAAATTGATACTTACAAGCGGGTCACATGGCATCATAAGTGACTCGCGACCCTGGACACCGCCTAAGTCGGTATCAATGGACTTAGATAAGCTAGCCTCAGCAATTACATTGCTTATTTGGCGACCTAATTTCCTAGACTTCCTAGCATACTCCTGAAGTCGCTGGAGGATATCAGCGACTGCATAGCCTCTTCCTTTATCATTGTCCATACAACCCTTCGTGCAGGAGTCTATCGGGCTCCAACTCCGTCGCAGCACTTTCCTGGCTCTTAGGCGCCTCTCCCTTGTCGCCATTAGGACTGTTGCCTATCTCACCTCCATTCTTGGTCGGGACTACTTCCTGCAGGACCTCATCCATGTCCTTGTCCGTGAAGTCGGGCCCCCATCCTGTCGGCACGATTGGCCCCTCATCAGGCTTGGGGTGAGAGGTGCCATAGCTCACAATGAAATCGAACTTCCCGGAGGGTTCACCTAGGGGTCCGACAGTAGGGTCCCCGAGTTTGTAGCGTTGATCCAGGGTGAGATCCTTGATCGTCTTGCATGTTTCTGCATGTAAAATGCCCTTGTCACAACAAGAATATTCATCAGCCCTGATGGTCTCTATCTCAGAGTCAAGCCATAAAATCAACTCCCTATGCAAAGTCGATGGGATTGCGGCGGCTTTGTGAAGCCAATCGCGCCCTAAAAGTGCATTAAACGAAGGGGCTATGTCGATTACGAAAAAAGCAGTTTCCTGCTCGTGTCTTCCAACGCCTAAATGCACAGAGCATATCCCCAGGCATTCGGACTTTCTCCCGTTAAAGCCGCTTACAGCCACATCGGTTCGCACCAACTCGCTAGGCTTGTACCCAAGCAGTCTAAACTTGGTGAGTGGGAGAACGTTGACGGTGGCGCCGTTGTCTATTAAGACTCGGCCCACCAAAACGCCATCAAAGGTGGCTGTGATGTATAACGAGTGCATGTGCTGTTTCATGCGATCCGATGGTTTCCTCAGCCAGTGCAGAGGGAAGCCAGATGGAAAAGAAGTGACCTTAGAGTCCAAAGTTTTACCTTTCGGCGCCTCCGACTTGTCGTTGCAGGCGAACTCGGCAGGAAAGGTGAGAGCGTTACAGCTCACAAGGGGCCCCTGCTCTGCGTCGAAGTCGCAGGGCCTGTCTCCTCGTAAAGGAGTGTAGTCGAAGCTTGAGCCCGGGTTTTCCGAGTAATCAGTAGACTCGACCCGTTCAGGCTCCGCGACTTGTTTCTCTGCGGCTTGGTTCCCTTCCGAGGGTAGCATCGCAGGGGTCATCCTAGGTCTTTTTTGGGCGTGACTTAGGCGCCTTTCCTTTCTCTTTTGGGCCCTTAAAGGGGGTGCAACCTTCCTTTCCACTTTCTGCCATTGGGACGAAGGGTTAAGGGCCTTGACGAATCTTGGTTTCTTAGAACCAAAAAGGAGTTGGCTTACCTCCACGAATCGGCCGTCGACTGGGTCATATCCCACCTGCACCGGAGTACTTTCTGGTCTATTTGAGGAAGGTTTACTAGGGTTTGAATTACCTGTACCCTCGGGGCGGACCGTTTTCACCAGCATCTCCCCTTTTGCGGACAAGTCGACCAGCCGCAAGAAGTAGTTGACGCAGCACGCTGTGCAGAGCTGGGTAATAAGTATCCGATTATGGGCAATCAGCTTGCATTTCTGGCACAGTAGCTTCTCGTCCAAAAATTGGGCGATAGGAGGTCCCCTCCGCAATTCCTAGGGGTCGACTGTCTGCGACGCATATCGAGGCCTGCGACTTGTAGCCTATTGGGGTCGGTCTACTCCCTTATGCTCTTCTACAGGTCTTATCTCCTTGACAAGGGTAGTCCTAGTGTACCCCTGCTTGACGACTCTCTGGCCGGACGAGTCTATAAACTCAAGTCGCCGTGCTGGGCGTTCTGTACCCCGGGCGACTGCCTCTCCATTCCACCCATGCCCCTAGGAACCTCCTCTTCCTCCTCGCGAAGCCGGTCGGCGATCCACACTAGGAGGACTTTTGAGGACGTGAGAAGGTCCTCGGGGGGCAGTCAACGACATTGCCGCTTCCTCGAAAGGAGTCAAGTCATACCAGTCTTCTGTCTTACTGTCCAACAGGTACTTCTTAAATGTGTGGCATTGGTCCGTCGTGTGAGTGTCGTTCAGGTGCCAGTGGCAAAGCCACTTATCCCTTCCCCTTGGCAGGATGACGACCCCACGCTCAGCCAGTCGCTTCATCAGGGCATTAGCCACCAAGGTCTCGCCGGTTGCTTGCAAATCCTGCGCGAGTATAGCAGAGTCGTTAATGACTTCTACAAGGTTAACCTCAGCGTCAAATATATCAAATGTATGAATGGCGACTTCGTCGTCAAATGGATTATCATCCACCATGGCGACTTCATCGACTTCGGGAAAACAGAGCTCTTTAGACTCTATTAAATCCTGAATTATATTTCTAAAGGACAGGCAGTCCTTGGTAGTATGGGTGAAGGAACCATGCCACTTGCAGTAATTCCTACTTTTTTCCCTTTCTGTCTGAGGGACTCGATGACCAGGCTTAAGCTTGATCCTTTTCTTTTGATAAAGCCAATCAAAAATGGCGTCGACTTTATCTGTGTCGAAGGAGTACTTCCTTTCCTCGGCATTTTTCTGGGAGGCTTTGGCTTTAGAATTTTTCCTAGTCAAGAGGTCACATATAGTTGACTCTCCCTTAACAAACTCGGCCACGTCGACTTCATAAGTATCAACTTGGTAGGCTCGAGTCAGCTTGGCCTCTTCTGTTAGGAGCTGATTGTATTCAGTGGCTCTCCTTGCCAAATCATATAAGTCGGCAAAGCGCTCCCCTTGAAGCTTTTTCTAGAAAGGAATGGACAACGCATTTAATGCGAGGAGCAACTGGTCTTTCTCCGGTATGGGAGGCCTACACCGTAATAGGGCCTTTCTAAGTTTCATTAAAAACTGCCCCGGGTGTTCCCCATTAGCCTGCCTAAGGCGCATAACCTCAAACATTGACATGGGGTATCAAGTCGAGCAAAGGTTTTAACAAACATGGACTGCATCTGAGTCCATGAAGCTACTGACCCCGACGGCAAACCAGCATACCAGGTAAAGGCATCCCCGGTTAATGAATTCGGGAAGAGCTTTAGTTTCCAGAAATCATTCCCGGCTGCCTCGCATAGTTGATGAGTGAAGCGAGCAATATGCTCAAGTGGAGTCATTTCATCTTCGCCTGAGAAGCGAGTGAAGTCGGGCACCTTATAACCCCTAGGTAAAGGGAAATCCCTGTCAATGTACGTAGGATAAGGAGGCCTGTATAAACAGGTGTCATCTCGACGAGCTATTCCGGGGACGACTTGCTCTATAACCTGAGTTATGGCCTCTCTTAAGTCTGGGGGTACACCGCCCATCGGCCCCTGCCCTGCGAGTCGAGTTGGCCTTGACGGGCTATACGGAGGCCTTTCTCCCATTGCCTGGCTCGTTGGATCCCTTACATAAAATGAAGGCTCCTCACGATAATTACCACTCCGGGGTCCAGGCTCATAGGGACCTCCAACTGCGTCGACCATTGGCTCTTTTCCAGGGCGACGAGCCGGAATAAAATCCTCCCCCCGATCTGTTTCCTCTTGGAAGTCCTCTGCCTCATCCCAATACGTATTCGCTGGTCGACTACGTGAAGAAGAGGGTCGACCAGGGGAAACCAGATTCCCGGGTTCAAAGAGAGCATTCGTCCTTATCTCAGATTGCTCAAAAGTCACGTTACATGGCCTTTGAGTAGTCCGACGAGCGTCTGCCATGAACGTAGACTCCCTAAAGGGGGCCTCTCTCATACGAGGTCTCACTCTTTCCTCGTCTCTCGGGCCAGAAAGACGCCCTATTAGAGTTTGGACATCGATTAGGATGCCCTTCATATCAGTCAACTCCTGACGCACATTTCCCAATTCCTTGTGGAACTCCAGTCTCGAAATAAATTCGGACGGGGCATGTGAATCAAAAGCGGACTGGTTTGTAACTGCCTGGCCTCCTAGGGCCGGCGCTTGGGCGTGTGAATCAAAAGTGGAGTGGTTTGTAGATGCCTGGCCTCCTGGGGCCGGCGCTTCCAAGTTCATTTCCAGAGGAAGTTCCTGGTTTTTCCCATTTAAGGGATTCTGAGACTCACGGCTTCGAGTATTTCTCGGCATTTGAGACAAAGATCCTTTTTTTTCTCAACGTTCTCCCACTGTTGTCGCCAAAAACGTGTTCGCCTATAGAACGGATCACATTGGAAATATTTTGGCAAAGGACTCACAGGAATTGAGTTGTGGTCGCCAGTAAGAAGATGCACGAATTTATTTAAAAATAAAATGCAAGTCTTACAATCTAACGAATTAAGAACAAGGGCTTACGGCATCAAAAATGAAAAAGGGTAAACGGTGTCAACGATGTGGAATCCTGTGACGGCGGAGAACTTGTGACGAAGGCCTCGGAAGCTCGCTCCGGCGGTGGCGGTTGCTGGCGGGAAGCTGGGACGAAGGCCCTACGAGCTCACTCCGTCGGTGGTGTCGCTGGCGGGGTTTGACGGCAAAGGCCCTACGAGCTCACTCTGCCGGTGGAAGGGGAGTTGACCTATAAACCGGGTCGAGGTATCTAATTTCCTAAGGTTGACGAACAAACTTTAGAGCTTTGGCTGTGTATGGTCGTGTCTTTGTCTTGAAATATTATTTTGCTATTTATAGAGGATTTGTACGTGTTTAACACGTAACAGATAGATCGTGTTGCAGATCGTGATCCCTAACATCGTGGGAGTGTTTGAAACAACCTCCTTGATCTTTGAGGATCACGTTCCTTGGATAATAGGATCAGTTTACGATCCTTAACAAATGTGATAAATTTATTCCAACCCTGTCGACTTGACTGTACAGACTACGACCGACTTGGTCGACTTATCCAGAATTCCGTCGACTTGGCCCTACTAGTTGGCCTAGCTACTGTTGAGTCATCTTGGTTGACTTTGATCACCATACTCCTTCGTTGTGAGTCGACCTAGTCGACCCGTTCATAAGTCGACCTAGTCGACTTCGTCATGAGTCGACCTAGTCGACTTCGTCATGAGTCGACCTAGTGACGACTGTATCTTGGGCCGACTCGGAGTGTGACTTGAGGGATTACTGGGTTTCTGTTCTAAGCCCAGGCCCAAAATTAATTGTCATGTCAACAGCGGGCGAGTCGATTTCGCCTTTTCTTCCCCTCGGGCGAGGCGTGGCACAAAGGGCGTCGCCTTTTTCCTCAGGCGAAAGGCGACGGAAAGGCGAGCCTTTTGTTCGCAAATCAATTTGACATAGACTAGGACCTGTTTGTAAGACATTTAAAAATCTAAGGTTCGAATTAATAAAATGACAAAAAAAATCAAAAAACCTACTTTCTGTCTCCGCTTCCCCACCTTTCGTTTCCCACCTCCTCCCCACCTCCGTTTCCCACCTCCGCTTCCCCTCCCCTCCTCCACTTCTCCTCCCTGTCTCGGTCAAATTTCGGAAGCTCAAGACAAGAGACAGCATTGAAGACAAGAGACAGCATCGATCAAGCCCTCGACAACACCAGGTACCCTAAAATCACTGCCGAAGTCCCGAGTATTAGTGGTTGTTCCTCTACTGGTGGGACTGCTGCCTTGCCTCCCCCGGTATCTTCAAATTCGCCTCAGATTGGTGGACAGGAAAGACTTGCCACACATTTTGCGGCCATTATGAGTTATGTGAATTGCTGCTGGTTTGGTACAGTTCACAAGATCAGGTATAAATGGTCATTGTGCGAGATAGTTTCTCAGAAATCCATCATTTTGATCTGATAAACTATCCGATTCAGTTTGCTTTTGCTGTAAATGGCAAATTTTACTACATACTGTCTTTTTAGATCCCGTCTCTTATTCTTCTGGAGCTTTGTGCAAATAGTTCTGTAGCTAGGGCAGGCCCAGTCAACGGCTGGAGTTTTTATTCCCTACCTAGTTATGAAAATCATTTGATCCATATCATCACCTGCAGGAGTTATATACAGGCGGTAACGATCGGCAAATCCTTGTGTGGTCTCCACCAGTAACCCAAGTGGTACAACATAAGTCCTTGAACATGTCCTACTTCAAATTCAAAACCGAAAGGATCCCGCATGGTGTCATGGAACTCTACCAAATGCTAATGACACGAATAAAGTGAAGTGCAATTATTGCGGGAAAGTTACAAATGGTGGAAAAAGTCGATTCAAAAAACACATTGTTGGAGGTTATAAAGAAGTGAAAGTGCTTGTCGAGATTGCCCTCCTCCTTTTGTGGAAGAAGTGATGGAGTAACATGATCAATAAGAAGGAAGCCAAGGCGCAAAATGGATGCAATTCCCGCATTCAGATAAATTAGAAGATGAAGGTAATGTTCAATGCTCATGAAGGAAGTCGGCCTCGTCCTTTGTAAGGCCGATTTTTCATTCCCCAAAGATCGAAAGTCGGTCCTTTGTAAGGCCGATCTTTGGTGAGATAGTTGGCGAAATATTTTTCAAACTGCGTCATTTGGCGAAATATTTCCGCAAATGACGTCATTATGGAACAAAAACTCACTTTCAAGATAGCTGCCACCTGGATTATTTGTGATTCCTCCATGGCACATGATGTCACGTTCTGCATATCCTCCTTTGGCTTTTCATGGCGTAAACACACACAGAATGAAATTCTCGTGAAATTAACGGAAGGCTAAGAACTTGTAACTCACAAGAGGTCACAGTTTGTCGGGTTTGGAAGAAGATGGTTCCTATGAACTTTACAACACTTCATTTGGGCCCTAAAGTCCGCACATGTTGCTAACCAACATCAAATCCCAGCATACTTTTTGGAACTGGGAGATACGTGCGCCTAACCATTGTAACCATTGCAATTAATTTACTCCAATTCATTTATTCACACTTGAGGAGAATTATTTTTAGCCGATCACCGTTCCTAGTGAGTGCTGGACTTGAACAAAGCATTCTTCCCCACATGTAAAAATTTATAATTCCAGAGGCCAAACTTAATGAAAAAGACAAATGCAGTATAGAAGTTAGGTTCGCCTGGAACCGACAAAATTTTGTATCCCATGTTATTTCAGTGTTCAAAATATTAACGCCTGTAGCTGGTTTGCTTTTCATAAGGATAATTCTTTTTTGGGTAGTAATAGTAACCTATCAAAAAATAAGGTTTCTTTAGTAAAATATTTTACATAAAAATAGGGTAGCAAAATAATGCCCTTAAGTCCACACATGTTATAGGAACACAAAAAAAAAAAATTTTAAAAAATCGGTATTTAATAACAGAGTTCATACCGTGGATCAAGTTGGATTAAGATTGCCTGTGTGCATGCAATT
>JARUPY010000504.1:0-149143 GCA_029817715.1 Melastoma dodecandrum
AGAAAGAGTTTCGAATTTATAATAACAGTTGTCCCAGATTAGTGCGAGGTAAAAGGACGGGGAAAAAAATCAGTAATAAGGAGAAAGGAGGGGATCATTTTCACCAACCATATGCTGGACACCACTTCAGATACTAAAAAAGCAAGTTTTATTTGCCTCTCGAGGATTCATGAATTAAAAAATCTAAAGTTTAAAAAATCGTGAAATACTTTTGGTTTAGCGGGAGGGTCATAATCCACAATACGTTCCTACTTTTTACTAACAAAAGGAAAGTATATCAATGTTTACCATTTCCATGTGTGGGCTGTAAGCATTTGTGCCAGCCTATATCCGTTTTTAATGATTTCATTCTTTTATAAATGTACTAACTTCTCCCACCACTATATTCATATAATCATGTAATGAATTACACATATAAACATTTGCAGATTAAATATGTAGTGGTTTTATTTGATGCTTAAAGAGAAGAAAGAAGGGGGATCTAACTTTTTTAATATCAAATTGATTGTTTTTTTTTTTTTTTTTATTAATTAAATATTGATTGGTAATTTCTCCCTTTTTCTACTTGCTGTGAAAACAATCAAAGTTGTACACTTTAATAAGTGATGTTTTACAATGTCTTAAGTTAATATAAAAAGCTTTTTATGATTAATATTAACGATACATATTTGAAATCACCAACACCAAAATACTGTCAAGAAAACTATGACATGAATTTAACTATACGTTTGTGATTTATTATTCTGTGACATGTGTTCGGTAATGAAAGCACTGGTTATTACTATTTTTTTTTTATTTTTTTCTGGCGTCCCTAAAGAGAATTATGAAATTGAATGGTCTTGTAAGAATAGGACGTGGACCGTGGGGGGGAACAAGGACAAGGAAGCACTTTTTTTGCATTGTTTATGGTAGGTCCTCAACAATGGGGCAGTCGAAGAGACAGAGAGAGGAGAGAGACGGGTGTCCGATAACGAAAATTCGGATCCTCTCCCTTCCCAACTAAAATGGCGTGGCGGGGGGGTGCGGACCGCCGGGTGGGTGTCGTGTTGGGGAAGGAAATTTGGAAGGAAGCCGGGCAAATGCACTTACGGACAAGGAAACAGAGGAAGGGGTTTTTAAAAAGGAGAGCCGGGGTGAAGGCACTCTCGTCTCCTTGCTGCGGCAGCAAAAGGAGGAGGAGCTTCCAAGGCTGTCACCCTTTACAAGGGATATAAAACCATAAAACCCATAATAGGTAAGAACGACACCAGAAAGTAACGAAACATCCCCCTCCTTCTGGTAAATGTGGGTCTGGTGTTTAAGCTGGGTTTTGCTCGTTTCTTTGGCGGTCTACCCATTTCGTTATTGTTCTTGGGTTAGTCCGGATGTTGCTGTAAACCCACCATCCACCTGTTGGGATCAGATCCTTTCTCATTATTGTTTCTTAAGAGCATCACACGGGCCTCATTTTCTTCGTTTTCTTTTTATGTTGGGTTCTTACCCCTGTAATTTTTATTTTTTTTTTGTTGGCGTGGGGAAGCTGTCGCGTTATATGTTTCCTCTTTCGTTTGCATTTTTCTCCCAACATATTTCCAGGAAATTTCTTTTTTTCTTTTTCTGCTATTTGGTTGTTGTTGGCTTTGAGTTGGGGAACTGTATTTTTGGGGTTTTGGTGGGGGAGTAGTCTGATTTGTTTGTTCCTCCCTACTTATGTGATGATTTGATAAAGCGCCAAGCCTTCCCAGCTGGGGTTGATTTCTTTATGATTAGTTTCATTAATTGGAATACCTTTACGAAACCCTTCCCTTATCAGAGAAATTGGACAGATCTTTGGTTATTGGTAGGGTGGCCAAATGGTTTGGTTTGGATGAAAGTTGTGGCTGAATTTCGCTACGTTACTGAATGGGGCTGCTTTCTTTATTTTATTTTTTTCTGAGATGCAATGGATTTAGATTTAGAAAGGCGGTCGATCCCACTTCCATTCTTCCGGCTGTTAGCTGGGGCCTATGCGTGATTTATTTGGTAAGATCTGGTTGCTGTTGTGGGGCTTTTCAACTTTCTGTCAGCGGTCCAATCTGTTCTCAACTATGGGATGCTTGGATTGCATGATTGATTTTGATGGCCGTGCCATTCTATTATTACTGTTACTTTGATTGGATTATTGGTGGACTTGCACTAAATTGTAGATCATATTGTGCAGTGTTTTAGATCAGTATGCAGTTCATGTTTCCTCAGTAGCCTGAAATGAGTGTCGCTGTCTGTTTCAATTTTAATTTTTCGGATTCAACTCTACTTGTTTCTTCATATGAACCTCTCTCAAAACGGCATTCAGTGTGGTATTTTTTGTCAAGTGAATCAGGCAAACTAGAAGCTTGCTAAACTAAGATGTTTTGCTTCGTAAATGCGCCTTATTTTGTGCCGCGGTAAATGCCATAAGTGTACGTAATCGTCTAGCTCTTGCATGTGCTGCATCATGTTTTGTGCGTGTTTGGCGTTTTATGGGGGAACTGGGATTTTGATAGTCTGTTCTGAATGTTGTCCAAGGAAGAAATATCATTACCCAGTTCTGTAGTTCTTTTTTTTTTTCCTTCTTTATTTGGGCCATCATGGATAAATGCCTAGTTCAGTTTTACCATTACTGTGGGGCTCAATAAATTACGCGTATTCTTGGATATTGCTTGCATGCAGCCATCCTTTCATTTCCAGCTGAATTTTGACCATTCAGATTGCAGTTTCTGTTTACCGTTGCTTTCAAGTTGCTTCGTTCATAACCTACATTGAGCGATCTTGGTTTTGTTTAAAATTGTATTGCAGGTCCTTGAACAATGGGTGCAGGTGGCAGGATGACAGTACAATCCCCGGTGAAGAAATTGGAATCTGTCAAACCCCGACGAGCTCCTTCTTCGAAACCACCTTTCACAGTTAGCCAGCTGAAAAAAAGCCATCCCAGCCCATTGTTTCAAGCGATCCGTACTCCAGTCCTTCTCCTATGTAGTTTACGACCTTCTGATCGCCACTGTCTTATGCTTTGTCGCCTTGAACTACTTCCATCTCCTTTCTCCCCCTCTCTCCTACATTGCTTGGCCTGCTTACTGGGCTGTGCAAGGCTCTGTTCTTACTGGTGTCTGGGTCATCGCCCACGAGTGCGGCCACCATGCCTTCAGTGACTACCAATGGCTTGATGACTTGGTCGGCCTCATCCTTCATTCTTGCCTCCTTGTACCTTACTTCTCATGGAAGTACAGCCACCGACGCCACCACTCCAACACGGGTTCTCTCGAGCGTGATGAGGTTTTTGTCCCAAAGGAGAAGTCGAAGATGCCATGGTTCTCCAAGTACCTCAACAATCCTTTAGGCCGCATCATCACTCTTACCATCACGCTCACCCTTGGCTGGCCAATGTACTTGCTATTCAACGTCTCTGGTAGACCCTATGACCAGTTTCGCATGCCATTACGATCCGTATGGCCCAATCTACTCGGATAGGGAGAGGCTTCAGATCTATGTATCAGATGCTGGTGTTCTTGCTGCCACGTACGGGCTTTACCGTTTGGTGGTCTTTAAGGGGCTGGCATGGGTCTTCTGCATCTACGGAGGTCCACTACTGGTTGTGAATGGATTCCTAGTCCTGATCACCTACTTGCAGCACACCCCATCCTGCCCTGCCGCACTACGATTCCTCAGAGTGGGATTGGCTGAAGGGGGCCCTTGCAACGGTTGATCGGGACTACGGCATCCTAAACAAGGTGTTCCACAACATAACGGACACACATATGGCCCATCACCTGTTCTCCACCATGCCACATTATCATGCTATGGAGGCCACCAAGGCGATCAAGCCGGTGTTGGGCGAGTACTACCAGTTCGACGGGACTCCATTCTACAAGGCAATGTGGAGGGAGGCGAAGGAGTGCTTGTATGTGGAGCAGGACAACAGCGACGATGCCAACGTCAAGGGCGTCTTCTGGTACAAGAACGAGATTTAATCAATGGAGTCCGAGGTTTTGATTTATATTAGCGGCATTAATGGATCCTTGTTTCTCGTTTGGATTGCCTGTTTGGGTGGTTCACTTTTTTGATTCATCTCTCGAAGTTTGCCTGGACATTATCATGCCTTTCCTAATAAATATTTCTTGACCCGCGATTCATTCTTCTGAGAGGAGATGATTAGAGATAAAAAGAACCACATTCCTCAATAAGGAAATGGATTGTCTTTTTTTTTTTTTTTTTTGTGGTAAGCAGGAAATGGATTGTTGAGTGTTTGGTTTTACTTGTCAGACTATTTGGGAGGACGTTGGATACTCCAAAAATTTTCTATTTTGACGAAGCCTTTAGTCTTTCTGGGTTTTTGAAGGCTTTAGTCTTTCTGGGTTTTCCTGGCTTTCCACCTTCACATTGGAGTCATCAGATGTACATCATTTGTTTTTCTGAATGGTTGGTAAGCTCGGGCAGTAAGGCCTTAAATTCGAGTTTCGAGATATTAAGAAAGCCTAAGATTGGTCTCCGTTGTGGCTTGAACTTCTTTGGCTGATTTCTGGGGATTAGTTCTAAGGTCTGGTCATGTCCGATGGTCTCTGTTTTTTACAAGGCTTTGGCATATTGCTCCACACACCCGTAAACTCTTTCAGCAACTCAATACTGGGAGGTGTTCTTCACATCCGTTCGTTGGGGCAGTTCTTTGCAGCTCAACGGTGTTACACGATCCTGGTTATACATGAACAGTTTTTAGGAGATGACTTCCGCTCAAAAGAGATAATCCTTCAACTCCACCACTTTACCTTATAGTAGTGCTCTAGGAGAGAATAGACACCCGGGTGCTTTCTACTCATCAAAAAACATTATCTCTATATTACAGAACAGTCTGTAATAGTCTTAGCCACATTTACAAGCAATCTTTTCTTGAAAGTACAAATCATAACAACAATTTAAAATATTTCATGCATAGGATCATAACATGACCTCTTTGGCAGTCCATGAGGTTAGCACTTTATGGCCGTCTTTGTTTTCTTTACAAGGAAAATGAATTCGATGTGCTTTTCTCACGTAAAATTTCCATTCATTTTCCCACTTATTTTTCATTCATTTCCATCTTTTTCGGACGGGACCCACGTAACACTCTCCAGCTTTTTACAACTCTTTCGCCTCATTTTCTTGAGATGATTTCATAATTTGGTCAAAGCGTCCCCAAACTCGATCCATTGACTTGGGCCTTTCTTTCCGAAGCGAAGCAAACCTTCAAATGGGGCCAAGCCCTCCAAAATTAAATTTTACGGGGTAGATCTTCGCAAGGTGCTCTTCGTACCGAGGGTTGAATTATTATATTGCCGTTTGGTTCATTGACTTCGGGGTGTTCTTCATGAAGGAATTTTTTACTTTTTTATTTTCCTTTATTGTTTATCCATTCTCTTGTAATAATGGTTAGCTTCAAACAGAGCTGAGATTGAGATTCTGGTTGTTTAACTAGTATTCAGTTCAACAAGGGGGAGAAAACTATATGCGTAAATAAATACCCCCATTCCGTGAATATTGCCGATGAACTTCTTAAAGAAATCTATGTGATCTTTAGCATTTTTCTGTTGTTGGTTAGTATCATTTGTGCAGGACGAATTTATATCTTTGCTACAATTTATGTTGCAGTGCCCGTGGTCGTGATATAACCAAAATTCTACGGGGACAACATCTTGCGTTTTAGATAGTTGAATGACAATTTGATTGCCCCAAGCTGCATCCGATGATGATGATCAGAAGCAGCTTCATATTTATTACGGTCGAATTCATTATAAATGATAGTATTTTCTATTCCGCTTTAAGATGAAATAAAATACAGATCTTTTTCCTGATTATTTATTTTGTGACGGTAAAATTCGAAAACTGACATAAGCAGAAGAAATATAGTCTTCTGCGATGTCTTTAAGTCCTACATCAGAACAGAAGAATGAAATAATAGCATTGACGAGGATTCGCAATAACTTTGTAGCTTATCTGATCAAAGATAATCATCACGATCTCATGTAACATATTTTGGCCCATGAAAGAGTTGTAATCGGCATTTTTATGAACAAAATTGTAGTGAAATATGTATTTTTGCATTATATCCGACAAACTGTATATCTATAAACATCTTCCTTCGACCGGGGAAGGCACCATGGAGGCCCTGGCATTGTCGTTGCGGTTAAGAACTTGTACGAGCAAACTGCTCAACGATCTTGCTTTCTTCTTCCTGTTTGTCGCGGGATTATCATCGTCCTCATCATCGTCATCCTTTTTATTATTAATGTACACGAATCTATTCCGTTCCCCCAGGCCTGTGGGTAATGACGGTTCCGGATCAGCGCCAGTCGGCTGATCCATGGCCTCCAGTTTCTCATTCCCTTTCGCCGAGGCTTCCGTCACCCTGGTTGTCGAACGGCTGCGAACATTTGTCATGCTTCGCAGCCTTCCTTTTCCCAGGTGATGCTCGCATACCGAGTACCCTACCAATGTTTGTTGGCCGCACCTCCACCCTCTCCCATTTACCCTGCTACACCTTGATCCCTCCATACTTGTTCCGCCACTGCCATCCGCGCCTACTCCTCCTCTTCCTTTCCTTCTCCCATTGTAATTCCCCAGAGAGGCGGCCTTCGTCTTTGCTTTCATCTTATTCTCTTCATCATCAGCGTCACCGCTAGACGATAACCTCCTCTTCTTCAGTGATATCCTATTTTCTGCAAAACAACCAAACAGAAAAAAAGGCCATGCACATATGATATCATTCTTCATCGTCACAAAAGAACATAAAATTGAGGGAAATTTGATCCGTCACACATCATTAAGATAAGCATTACTGAAGTTGCACCTGTCGATCCCAAGTAATGCCTATGACACAACAAAACATTGCAAAACAAATTGATGGCAAAGCAACGGAGCGAATCCATGCGACATCATCCATTTTCTTCTTACCTGCACAGGAGGGCGACGACCAGGAAGTGGGTTTCTCCTCATTGTCCAGATCAAATCTGTGATGACATTAGTAACCATTAAAAGATCAGTCGCAACCACTAAACTAACTGGGAAATGATGATGAAGAGGAGTGCAATTGCAAATTCTGTGATGGGACGCCAAAAGAAACTGAGGTCTGGTCCAAGTTGAAGATAAAATGTTGTGATTGGGGATGGGACAAAAAATAATGTCCATCTCTCCAGTGCTAACGGTGCACCCTATAATATTTAATATCTACTCTACCACATAAAAATAAAAAAACACCAAACTCATGACAAAGGTTGTTGGACTTGCAATCACTCCTCAAATTGGGAAGATTGTATGTATGAATTGAACCTTAAGAATAACAAAGACGATTAGTTTTGTTTCGTGATTAATTATAATAAAACCCCCCATATTTTCTTATACCTGGAATGACTGGAGGCGACACCTTCTCCTTCTCCATCTCCATCTCCATCACCATCTCCGGCGATTGCCTTCCCATCTGTCAACTCCTAAATCGAAAGAATAATTGTAATCAGACTTGGGGATCTGACAATTGATCTAATACTACGACTAATCGTTATTAGTCTTTGATTAAATTAGTACACCCAACACCAAATAATCGTACAAATATACCAAAGGGGGTGCAAAATAAATTGGACCCAATTTCTGTTTTTCTCTTTTGCTTTATTTAACGTACAAGAAAACAGACCTTGCTTACTGGGAAGTAATCGGCGGCAAGCGCCTCCTTCGGCAGCTGATCGGGATCGTTGGGAATCGGACGAGGGTCTGGCGAATTGAAGGATTGAGGATGGAGCTCGGAGGCAGGGAGGAGAGGAAGTTGCACCGGGACCTGTGGGAGGTGGTTGTCTTCGACTCTGAGGAAGAGAGGATCTGAGAGGGGGACCGGCGAGAGGGAGGAGAAGGGAAGGGGGACCGGTCTCTTCCTTATCCTCATCGTTATCGGACAAGGGAGGGGGCGAAGTGGTCGAGCGAGGAGGGAATAATCGGAGGGGAGGAAAGTTCAAAGCTTTTTTTTTTTTCCTGGTTTTCGGAATCACAGGAAGTTCACAAAAGGACGGTAAGTAAAAATATTTTACATATAATAATTTTTTGGTATTTGAGGAAGGGAGGGGACGGACGGAAGGGCACACAGAAGAGGATGTAATAACAAAGAGGGAAGAGGTGGTCCGACGACGAATTGGATTTATGGAGATTAAAAAAAGGAGTTTGTAGATGTGATTTCTGACAATTTGGGCTTAGTTTTTTTACTTGTTTGTATTTTTGTTCGGGAGGAAAAACAAAAGATTGGACTTTGTGTGGGCGAGAGAGGAAGAGGCTAACGTTACGCACGTAACGTAACGTTACACACGTAACGTAACGTTACGTAGTTTACTAAATTTCATCAATCGGTTAGTAAAATTTACTAACTTTTTTAGTAAATTTTACTAAACAGTGACCATTTTTTTAGTAAAATTGTTAGTAATCGGATACTAACCCCGCTAGTAAATCTCATTAGTAATTTACTAACCCCGTTAGTATCCGATTACTAACGTTACGAACCCCGTTAGTATTCGATTACTAACGGGGTTCGTAACGTTAGTAATCGGATACTAACGGGGTTAGTAACGTTAGTAATCGGGTACTAATGGGGTTAGTAAATTACTAATGAAATTTACTAACCCCGTTAGTATTCGATTACTAACAATTTTACTAAAAAAATGGTCACTGTTTAGTAAAATTTACTAAAAAAGTTAGTAAATTTTACTAACCGATTGATGAAATTTAGTAAACTACGTAACGTTACGTGCACGTAACGTTAGCCGCTTCCGTGCGAGAGAGAACCCATTCGCTAGAATTTGACAATTCTTGAAATAAAAGGACGAGGCTAACGTGCCCTTTGACACAATTTTTTTAATACATTGTACCGAAATTAGTATAGTTCATAACGTAATTTTTACAATTATATTAATTTCAGTTAGTACAATATACAAATTGTATATTAGTACAGCGCTCGTACATTGTACTAAAATAAATAATAAAGTATTGTACCGATTAATACATTTATAATTACTACAATTGTATTAATAGAAAATTAATACAATGTACAAACGTTGTACATAGTTTCTACAATGTACCGTGTACTAGTACAACGTTTGTACATTGTACTAAAATGAACAGTAAAAGTTTTGTACCGATTAGTATAGTTATAATGACTACAATTATTATTATGAGGTCCCGCTCATTCTCAGCAAGCCCGGGTGTTAGAGTAGCCTTAATGTTTATTGCTAACCCCGTCTGGTATTGTGTTAGAAATACATTTTCACCCGCTGCAGCCCGAAGAAGCTGTGGGCTTTGTTTAATTCATTCGACGAACAGCGGAAGGCAGTTGTCACGGAGATGGGCTTCGAGGGGCTGCTTCACTAGGCAAGTAGGAACATGAACCACCGGGCGCTGCAATAATACTTGAGAACGTTCGACTCGTCGAGGCGTGTCATGGTCATCGACGACGTGGAGCACAAGTTCAGACCTGCCGATGTTGAAGCGATATTGGGAGTCCGCTGCACCGGACTCCCCGTGCCGATGAAAGGGTTTTTGGAGATTGTTCACCCCGAGCTACGCGAGCACATAAAACTCGGAAGAATTTCCATGAAGTCTGTGGAGGACAAGTTACGCGACAGGCAGGACACGGACGAATTATTCAAAGCGGAGTTAGTACTATTCATCCTGGGATGCTACCTTTGCCCGGGCACAGCCTTTGACATCCCAAGGGGATATCTACTGGCAACGAGTGATACGGGTTTGATCATAACCTTCGATTGGGCGACCCACGTGTTAGACACGTTGTGCGAAAGTGTGAGGACATTCCAAGGGAAAAGGGCGGCGCGTTACATAGGCGGATGCGTGCACATGCTTACCGTGAGTGAAGCTGCTTCTGTGTTGAATATTGTTGTGTACTTAGTTGGACTTTGAGTTATGTCTCGATGATCTGTATCGGCGTCGTTGCAGTTATTTTATGCGTGCAAGGTATCGAAGCCTGGATCACCGCTTGCAATGTCTAGTAGAAGGGCCCCATTCTGTGCCGATTGGGATGACGCCAGACTGCATGCATGTTTCCCGAATCCGGTCACAAGGTCAGATTGCACAACATTTTACTTTTCTCGACGTGAGTAGTAGTTGATACGTCTATGCAGGCAACGTTTCATTTGCTGACGTTGAACTGGCAAATGCGTGTCTTAGGAGAGCATTTCTTCAACCAACCAGGTGAAGAAAATGCAGAGGGTTCAGACCCGGCGTGCGGCCTGTAGGAAGCCATCCGCGTACGCCACCTCACCGTTTGTGGTTGACAAGGCAGGCCCACGGCGGTCGAAAAGGAAGCGTGATAACATACCAGAGGTATAAGATAACTCCCATGAGTGCATTTGTGGAGGTCGCTGTACCGTGGTGTAGTCTGTAGTCTTTGATGAAACATACCTTCCTTGTCCTATTATTACTTTATAGGACATGGACAAACTCATTACGGAAGATGTCGATGTAGGGGAGTTGAAATCTTTTAAAGCAACCGACTGGAGTTTATTGTCCTATGCTTGGAGTGATCTACTTGATCCTAGGTGGGATTTCCTTATTCTTTATTGTTTGTTTTCACGGTAAATGTACTGAGATAGTGGAGAATATCCACTGGACATGGTTATTCAACTTCTAGTGTTTTATCTGTTACGTGCTTGTTTTTTGTGTTATTGCAGCGAGCTGCTATGTTTGGGGCAGTCCGTAAGCATTGCAAGGCATGAAATGCTGTCTCTGAAACCACTTAGGTGGATACAGAATGACGTAAGAATATTGGTCAGGTTAGGTGAAGTGGTTGTCGTTACACCGTGCCTGATCAATCGTCCACGATCTGTATTGCATTGCAGATCCTCGACTACCACGGGATGATGTTGAGAAGTGCCGAACCAGCAGAAGGGCGAACGAGGTGGTACATCCCGAGTTGGCTTGGGGTATTGCCTACACCCTTAAACAGACTCCACCTAAAAAATAATACGTCACAATCTCGAATATAAAAATAGCATTTCATTAATTTCACATGTCCGTCGTTGGGCGGAACCTCGCATCGCGTAATTATAGCGCGTCGAAGATGCCCGTCGTTGACCCAGTCGCACGGGGAAATCTGCTTAAATCGTTCAAGGCTTGCATCGGACCCAATGAACGCGTCAAACTGGTAACTTGCACTACATGTATTGTGTGAACTTATAAAACCTTGCTGCTGTTCTTTATTATTTTGCCTTTTGAAAACCTGACAGATATACATACCCGTATGCGTGTCCGAGTCCCACTAGACACTCCAGATTGTCAACTTCAGCACCGGTGAAGTACTCCTGCTGGACACCGCGAATAAGGGATCATCCAACATACATGGCAGGATGGACCTCCACTTGCGAGTGCTAACTCTTCTCCGGATAATTATGGAGGAGAATACCAAGCATTCAGTAGCAGGCATAGTACCGGACTTCACTTCATGGCCCATTCGGTGCCCGGTAGGCGTACCACAACAATTCCAGCTGGGCAACGAGTAAGTACCACTTAGGTGAATCATTAAATGTCATAAAGGCTTTATCTGTAATGTAATAACTGTTTTCACACTTATGCCCGTCGCACAGCGTGGATTGCGGAATTTATGTCATGAAGTTCATGTCCATGCATGACCCATCACACGGCTTTGGAGACGTGGTGAGTCGTCCCAGCTTCTCGATTGCCTTGTTCGATAACAACCTTACAACATGCGTACGTTGAAATGTGATGCTTATTTCGTTTGCAGCGTGTAAGCCCATTGGATCGGATTCGCCTGACGATCAATATAATGAAATGGCAAGTGAATACACTGAAGAAGTCGTTGCTTGGGAATGTTAAGGGCGAAGCCCTAAAGAGGGCGCATTCGGCGAAGGCAACTCGTGATGTTAGAAGGCCCGTCCGGTGAATGCCCATTCGAAAAGTTTTTTTATAGTATTTTCTTTTTTTGGCGCCTTAGTGCTGAAAGTAACCCCACAGATGGTAAAATGTCCCGTTACAAAAGGACATTTTGCAATCTGTGGATTTACGGGGGTCTCAACGCTGAATACAATTACATTTGCAGCTGGCCTACCATTGATAATTCCTTGCTGGACATGTCCATGTTCTTTCCTTTTTCAGTCATATCCGAAATTGTATTGAACGGAACGTTATGACCGTCGCGCATTCCAGAATTGTAATACCTTGACGTTGACGGCAAAGTTTCTTCCACAGCAAGCAGTCTCTTGCATTTTCCGTTGCCGTGAGGGGCTGGCAACGCAGACCCATCACTCAAAGCGCTGCGTTCTAACGCGACGGTCAAGTCTTGTATGGATTTCCGTACTCTCGCACCGCCGCGATCATCGCTCTATCTGCGTCGGTGACAACACTGATCGGTATCTTGGATCCCATCACCTCGGAATGAGTACATAACAGCCACCTGTAATCCTCCACCGTCTCCGATAGCATTAGTGCCGCCCCGAAGACAATAGTCTGATGATGGTGGTTCACGCCGACAAGGACGACCATCTGCATCCCATAAGAGTTTGTCTTCAAGGTCGAATCGAGAGCGACGACGTCGCCGAATGTTCCGTAATCCAGCTTTGATTTCGAGTCTGACCAGTACATACGAACGATTTCGCCGGCCTCCACGGATGTCACTAATGACATGCCTTCATCGCACCCCTGTCTGGACAGTAGGTAAGCATATCCTGTTTCAAACCTTTTGCAATTGTCAGCCCCTTCATCCCTTAGCTTACGATTGTTCAAGTCCTTAAGCAAGAAGCCCACGCGATCGTGCCCTCCAGAAGCGTAAACCAGCAGCCGCATTATTTCGCACTGCCTGAAGCCCACGCTAAACATTCTCTTCACGATAGCCATGTCCTCGTCCGTCACGGATCGACGCTCACGTATGAAACATGACAGAGGCCCAGGCACCAACTCGTGATTGTGGTTCAAATTCGCTGCCACGATGCTCCATCGGCCATTACAGTCTAGAGTGGTTCTAACTCCACATGGGCAGCCCGTCCTCGTCGACGCCCTAACCTGCGATGGCAGATTCGTGGTGGACCTACGTCTCGGAAGGCCCTCGCGCGAGCAAACCTAACTATGCATTACAGACTCCCCGTCTCGCCTACATTTTCTGTCCCTTTTCCGAGTAGAAAATCCGTGAACTAACCCGTACATCCTAAAAAGTTGTCCCACCTCCGCTGCAGAATGGAAGGTCGACTCCATAAGCTTTTCCTCTGTCATACCCGAAATGATCATCAAAAACTCCACCGTATCGTCGTCGGATGCCATATCTGGGAAACCCCAAGCCAATATTGCCCGGCCAAAGGATCAGGCGCCTGCACGTTTTCCTGCGAATGCTTGTGAGGTTACCAAGGGTTTTTACATCAGCCGATCTTATCCGCCCCCAGGACTTTAAACTTTAATATTCCCCCACCAACCACATCCAAAGAACATGGGGGGACGTCAACCGCTCTGACTGATGGCATTAACTTCCCGGATGAAGACCTTCTATCATAATCTCGTCGTGATCCGCCAACATACCAGCCGGCCATTGGGGATGAGATAGTGCGAAAGGAGATGATGTTGTGTGGCCGTGAAAGGACAAGAAAAATGGATTTACTATGGAAGCCGTCGTTAGGGGCAAATTGATAGTATCACTATCATGACAGGTTTGGAATGAGGCACGAAAGGAGTAAACAGTATCTGTTAGTACATTTCGCATTTACTAGTGATGTACTAATACTGTAGTTACTACATCGTACAATAAATAACTGTTTTTTC
Organism: Melastoma dodecandrum; assembly: GCA_029817715.1. Classification (NCBI taxonomy): domain Eukaryota; kingdom Viridiplantae; phylum Streptophyta; class Magnoliopsida; order Myrtales; family Melastomataceae; genus Melastoma; species Melastoma dodecandrum. The sequence goes on from JARUPY010000504.1 coordinate 13,774, forward strand.
AATAGTACACTAGTACACTGTACATATGTACAGTGTACTACTCGTTACTGTTCCTGTTTCGTACCAGCTAGTATACTAGTACAGTGTACATATGTACAATGTACTACTAATTACTGTTTTTGTTTCGTACCAACTAGTACATTAGTACAGTGTACATATGTACAATGTACTAACTGTTACTGTTCCTGTTTCGTACCAACTAGTATACTAGTACAGTGTACATATGTACAGTGTACTAACGATTACTGTTCCTGTTTCGTACCAACTAGTACACTAGTACAATGTACATATGTACAATGTACTACTCATTACTGTTGCTGTTTCGTACCAGCTAGTACACTAGTACAGTGTACATATGTACATTGTACTTAACTGTTACTGTTCCTGTTTCGTACCAACTAGTATACCAGTACAGTGTACATATGTACAGTGTACTAACGATTACTGTTCATGTTTCGTACCAACTAGTACACTAGTACAGTGTACATATGTACATTGTACTTAACTGTTACTGTTCCTGTTTCGTACCAACTAGTATACCAGTACAGTGTACATATGTACAGTGTACTAACGATTACTGTTCATGTTTCGTACCAACTAGTACACTAGTACATTGTTCATATGTACACTGTACTAACGATTAGTGTTCCTGTTTCGTACCAACTAGTACACTAGTACACTGTACATATGTACACTGTACTAACGATTACTGTTCCTGTTTCGTACCAACTAGTACACTAGTACACTATACATATGTACACTGTACTAACGATTACTGTTCCTGTTTCGTATCAACTAGTACACTTGTACATTACTAGTACAAAAAAAGTTCCCATTAGTACATTGGACTAATCATTACTAGTACAAGAACAGTACCACTTAGTACACTGTACTAACTACAGTGTTAGTACATCATTAGTAATTTTAAAATGTACTAACCGAGTTAGTACATTGTACTAAATCGTGGTTGAAATTAGTGCACCTCACGTAAGATGCCGTTCACGGCACATTAGCCGCTTCCAAAATTATCACGTAAGTTTCGTCTGTGGGATTTACAAAGTGCCTCCCCCCCTTTTGCTATCGATGGAGTGATTCGAAATTTTCTCTTCCTCCGTGCCGGATAATATCTCTTTTTGGGGAATTGAGTTCTTCTTCCTTTCTCTCATTTCTTGAAATTCGTTCCTGGTTCGACGGTCCGTAATTTGTTAGAAATAATTTTATCAACCTCTACGTGCCCATTGTATTGCTGCCTTGAACAATTGTTGGTGTATTGGTTTATTTCTTGTCCACCATCACCGACTTGGGAGTGTAACCAACAATTAACACAAGTTCTGTGAAGATAACCCAGGGAGAAGAATGACTCATGCCTCGGTATTTGGTGGATCTTTTTTTTTTCTGTTTTTTTTTTTCCTTTTGTGGGTTGTACCTGTTGGCATGGTAGCCGACTCCTTTTGTTCCCTTGTTGGAAAGGTTAAGGTTTAGCTTTGACTACAACTTATACATTGACATTTTATGTGTAACTCTTAATTATACGTAGGATTAGGCTGGTTATCCGGTATATTTAACGTTTAGTCAATTAATTTGAAAAAATATTTACGGTCCCCAGTTTAATTTTTTGAATAACCTCGTGGTGACAGTGTTGTATTTTAAAAATTTAAACACAAGATACGATTTATTTGTCTAATCGTGTTATGAAACTCGAGACTAAAACTCTTAATAAAAATGTTATACGAATTAAAGCTTTCAAAATTGATAAAAAATATTATATAATTATAAAAAATAAAAAACATATAATTAAATAATTTTATCCCAATTTAAAATTACAATATTTAATTCTATTAACCAAACAATAACAAAATTAGCAACTAAATCATTACAAATTAGGAAAAGATTTATTTTGAAAACTTGAATTCAACCCAATTCGGTCCTTGTCAAACCATAACACGCTTCATAAAAATAAAAATTAACTTTAATCAACACTATAGCGGTGCCTAAACTCACCTCATCTTACGTTATATCTTATAGACATGTCACTAAAGCTATTATATATTTTTATTTCAAAATTAAATCATATAAAATATAACCTAAAATAAAAATTATTTCTTAGTTAATTAATTATAACATATTAAACGACTTATACACATATATAAACGCGTTCGAACTTAAAACCCGTACTTGAACACATATTTTGTCGTATCGTACCGTGTCTCAGCCCATTTACGTAAAAGACATATTTGATTAAATTACTTTCAACCCCTCTTAATTTTTTATCTTCAAGAAGCATTTGAAAGTCTCGAACTTCTCGAAAGACATCGACTTAGTCAAAACATTGACCGGTTCATCATGAATGCTAATGAACTATAGATGATTCTCTTTCTCTGAAACCATCTCTCTCATGAAATGATGACGAAGTTATATGTGCTTCGACCTTGCATGAAAGACCGGATTTCTTGGTCATCGCAATTGTAGATTGGTTACTACATGAGATTGTTATAGGTTTGTTCACCTTCTGTTGTAGTCAAGCAGTAACATGCTGAGCTAGACAACTTCTCTAGCTGTCGCATTTCTTGTGATGTGCTAAGCTTTTACAAATAAGAGAGCATACTTTGCTTCTTTGAATTCCATTATCTAAGTTTTATTCTAATACAAAACAGGTATTAAGATGTACTTCTGTAATCATTCAAGCATCCTATCTAATCACTGTCAACCCGCCGGATCATCTTTCTGTTCTTTTATATACTTCAGTCCGACCTGTTGTGTGCCTTTTAGACTCTCGTTCGATACCGTTAAATGGGTGCTTATGGGCTGCTAATGAATCTGGACGACAAACTCACATATCGATCAATATCAGTACGGGTATGCATGAGATAAATAAGATATCCCACCAAGCTTCTCTAGATCTTCAAGACAAAGTCATCTGTAGAGTCTTCCTACTGTAACTTTTCATTGAGTGACATTTGAGTAGAAATTAGGTTTGCATTCTCCATACGAAACTTCTTCATTATATATACAATGTACTTTTCCTAAGAGATGAAAATCTCTTTTTTTTTTCTTCTGCTTGACTTGAAATCCGAGAAAATACTTCATCAACCCAAAAGCTATCATCACGAACTATTCCATCCTGGCTTCCTTGAACTTTTGCAGGAAGCTTATATTGGTTGTGTTGTAGATCAAGTCATCCACGTAGAGACATAATATTAAAAGATTCTTACCAATATCTCAGAACCAAGCGACATGAGTTTGGGTCGAAGTCATGGATTGAGTCCCAAGCCCGTAACCAGAATCTTTTATTGACAGCATCTCTACCTTTTCAGACGTGAGAATGCCGGAGCTAATAAGTAGAAATCTCAGAACCCAGTCGGATTTTTCCGATTTTATAGCACGTTTTAAAATAAAATCGATAGTAACTCCGTATAGTTTTACTGAATAAGTCGATAACACTTTTCTTTCTATGGAGCCATTTGAAGGATCACGATCCTTCCTTACGTTCCTTTTTGGACTATACTCCCTCTTTTATCCGTCCATCGCACCTACACGAGGAATCGTGGAAGGTCGAGCAAAAGCCTAGGGAGGCACGGATGATGCACAAAACGATTGAAATATAGATTTTAATCCAAAAGGTCCAATTTGATTTTAGCTTTTGATCTAAAGGCTAAGAATAAATGAGGTTCGAGAGGGGGGGGGGGGGGGGGCGTGGGAGAAGAATGAGAGAAAAAAGGTTACGAGAGAGTGAGGAAATGTGCGGTTATGATCCGACGGCTGTTTGTTCTCTGAGATTCAATTCGACGGTCAAGGATGAAGAGGATCGGTAAAGTAAGCAAGGTGAGGCGGATGAAGATATGTCCTCCTTTTAGTGGCGGGGGCACAGCCTTAGTGGCATATCGATGGTGTGTCCCGCTTAGGTGGACGTTTGAGTTAGAATTAATGAATTTACGGAAAGTGGGTTGGGCCCATTTCGTGTGACGGGCCTCCGAAAGAGAATTGGAAGTGGCCCATGAGGTTGGTGATTGACTAGGAACATTTCTTCAGAAATATGTTAAAATTAGTTTATTTTTAGTTTTTTCAGGCGGAATTGGTCGTACTCAGCTTTAGAGAGAGAGAGAGGGTTTCAGCCAAATTCGGGGAGTTTTACATTCTGAAGTGATAAAAGAAGTCACTTGAGAGAGAGGAAATGCAATTGGTAGATATATCCAATTCTAGGGTGGGTGGAAAATCTCCTCCGAAAGCAGAAAACGCCAGATTTCCCTTCTCTTTGCACGTAAATCAATTTGATTATGAGAATCCATTATTTAAGCTGCGTCGCATTAGTGTAGAGTTCACAATTGAACATAACAAATTGCTCATTATAACTTAATTATCCGTAATTTAAATATTATGTATTACTTACCGGGGTGGATGAGATGAGATACCCACGAAGAAAGTTTATGGGTTGCTACTACTAATCTAAAGGGTGATCATTCTTCGGGTAGCGATATAGATGTATTTAGAAATGCCGGAGATAATTCCTAAATATTTGAATATTAATATTTTTATTGTTTTACAGATTGGCAAAAAATATTCTATGATATTTTGGAAATGCCATGAAACTATTTCGAATATAGTTAAAAAAATAAAATACAATTGATGAATCGTAATCTATGAAACTATTTCGAGAAATATGTTTGTTCTCTTTTAGAATTAGAGAATCGTATCGAGATAGATGAATTCCAATGCGGTCTTAGATTGGGAATTTCACACGCTCGCATCGGCATATTAGAAATCAATACATAACAAAACAAAGAGGAGTGAATTCATTCCGTTCAATCAATTGATTCGGAGCTTACTACTAACTACTACTTGTTGAGATATTGTTTCCTTCTTCCAGACTTGGGCATAATCCCTCTCCTCCTCTTTTATGTTAACATCGACAAAGCTATATGTGTTTTATCGCAAACCGAGTCTAGTGACTGGCTGGCATAGATAATAATGATAGTCGGAGCAGCGCAGTCCATGGCTACTCCCTCCGTTTGCATGAATCTCCAAATACACTACCCCAACAACTATGACTGAGACTGCAAACACACACCATGAAAGTACTACATCACTCCAAGCGTTCTGTTTATAGACTACTTCCTTCGACTACGGGAGACGGTCGCTGGGATGGGCATTGTCGCCGTTATTTGGAACTTGTCCCAGCAAGCTGCTCACCGATCTCATTTTCCTCTTCCCCTTTGCCGCGGAATCATCCCCCTCGTTATCATCTTCTGTTTCAGTGTCATACGAGATGGTACTCCCTTCCTTCCAGCTCAAGGGCAACATTGGTTTGTGATCACTGCCAGTCGGATGATACACTGCCTCCCGCCTCTCATCTCCTTTCCCCGAGGCTTCTGTCACACTGACAGTAGAACGGCTGCGGGCATTTTTCGTGCTTCGTAGCCTTGCACTGCTCAAATGATGCTCGCATAGCGAGAAACCCGCACGCGTTTGTTTGCCGCATCTCCACCCTCTCCCGTTCACCCGGCTGCATCCGGACCCCTCAGTAATAGCTGTTCCTGTGCCGCCAACAGCTTCTCCTCCGCTACCTCCTCTCCTCCTGAAGTTATTACCTGAAGAAGAAGCCTTCATCATCTTCTCCATCTTATTCTTGTTGCCATCAACATCGCTGCCCAGTGATAACCTTTTCTTCTTCTGTCCCGTTGCACTTGCTGTATACCGACAGAACCACACACATACGATATCATTCTTCATCATCACGCCAGCAGAATATCGCGAGAAAATCTATCCATCTCGGCTCATTAAACGCACTTAACGAACTTATCGCGATAAAAACGTATGTTCTTAAATCATGTAAGATAAAAAACCGGACTTTGTCTGGCTTCATTAATGTCATATACGTTACGACATATCGATTTCACGAAGCGGTTCAGTGTAAGCCAACTTAATTTCTATAATGAAGCATTATATCGTGATCCAACCCCCAACATCGTGAAAAAAGCTAGTGGCCATTACAGGAGTGATAGTTCATGCGATATATTTCGTTTTATTCTTACCTTCATTAGCAAGGGAGGCGGAGTCAACCAGAGGCGATGACCCGGAAGTAGATTTTCCCACATCAACAGGAGCCCTGAGAGAACATTCAGCACACCATCAGTGGATCAAACCATTACATTCAACTGGGCAAATAGGAAGAATATAAAACTACAGGTGCAACTGCAGAGTCTCATTGCTCCAACATGATGATAAAACGATGGTTAATTGGGAGTGAGTTGAGGGGGGGGAGGGGTTGGCGGGGAATAATAAGCACCCTCTCTATGCTAACAAGAGTCGAATCATTGTAATGCATCTATGTACAATTATATTGGTTATGTATACACATTAACAAAATTATCTTGAAAGGATGAAATTGGGTTGTGCACTCAATCCTCAAATCCCCATAACGAATTGGGAAGATTTATATGTTTTGAATTGGATCTTAAGAATGAAATAATCGTCAGTATAGTATTATTATTATTATCATCATTATTTTGCACTTATTTTGCATGAATTCCAATTATTATTTTTTTTTTACCTGGAATGATTATAGTGAATGGAGACGACTGGGACTCCACCTCCATCACTGGGGATTGCCTTCCCATCATCTCTCGTCTCCTGAAACAAACCAATGATTATAATAATGATTATGATAAAAATCATCAGATTTGGGGATCTGTTATTTAATCAGCTACTGCTCTACTAATCGTCATTACTCTCGAGAGGAACTAGTGATCAAAGCAAGCGGACCAAAACCCTCCCGTGGGGTTGGTGCAGAAATAAAAAGGGAGGAGACGGGGGTTGTGAAATAGCAAAGTTGAAATCAAAATAAACGAACGCTTAACTTTGCTTATTGGGAAGTGATCGGCAGAGACCTCCTCCTTTGGCGGCGGATCAGAAACATAGGCGGGGATGGAGGAGGACGAGGAGGATGAGTTGGTGGTGGATTGCACCGGGGGGAGGTCTTCCCAGTTGAGGAAGAGAGGATCTGAGAGGGGGACAGGCGAGACAGACGAGAAGGGGAGGGGCACCGATCTCTTCCTAATCCTCATAGTTTTCCGACAGGGACCAAGGAATTGGTGGTGGTGGTGGTGGTGGGGAGGGATGCTCCAAGCTTTCTGCTGCGTTGGTATGACAGAGAGTTCACGAGAAAGAGAGAGAGAGACACTTGTTTATGGGATTTGACTGGGACATGGAAACGACAGAAGAGGACGCAAGAAGTTTGTGGGGAGGAAGAGGAGGAGGACTTTTGATCATGAAACGGATTCACAGGGGACGAAGGAAGGTGTGATTGTTTTGGTTGCCCAGGGATTGAGGAGGGCAAAAAGAACACACAAAAAAGCAAAATAGATTTTTGTTTTTTGTTTAGAGATAGAGAGGCTGAGATGCTAAGAGAAATCGTACCAAAGAAGTTGTATTAGAACAATAGAAAACAAAATCCAAAATATAACGACAAGAATTTAGAGGAAAAATAAAATTTATTCTCCTTTTAAAATTATTTAACAAAATATATATATATATTTAAAATCTCACTGTTGGAATGTGAAAGTATCAAATCATTGATTAATCATTAATTAGATCAATTATATTATGTAGATATTCCATAAAAGAAAATGGCCCGTGAGGTTTCTGGCTTGGGATTAACCGAGTCCAGGAAGGGGATGGGCCTATTAAAAAATAAAAGGAAAAATACGAGAAGAAAAGGCAGCAAACATGAACAATATTTTATAGCCAGGTCTATATTATAATATAAAATTTTATACTTAGATAATTGTCTTAATATTTTTTATTCGATATTTTTTATAAATTTTTACATTTATTTGTTATGTTTTTTTTTGAAAAATAAAACGATGGAATCTAATAGTTTGACCTTTGGTAGTTTATATTAGTTTAAGTAAAATTAACAAAGTAGTAATAACTTCAAGATTAGCAGGATGCCAAATAAGGGTTAGCATATGTACATGATAATAATAATGATGAATGAACTTATGCTGTACAATGAATTTAATCGACATTATGTAATAATTAATAATATGAATGTCAAATTTATTTATTTATTTAAAACTAAAACAACTAGGGATGTGACCCTCTATATTGTGACGTGTCCGAAGAAATCAGCGAATTTATTTAATCAGCCTTGCAAAATGTCATCACGAAATACACGATTGATTCCAGTAAACGTAACATTTTTACACCTACTCTCCCTTCTTCCCTTGTCCTGGGGATGGGATTGGGTTTTGTCTTTATCCCTTCTTTTTGGAATGTATACAGCTGGAACAAATACAGAAAAGGCAAAATATATCCTTTTACGACGTCGCATTTATGATTGCCAGATAGTGAAAAATCCTGATACTACCAGCCGCTTCAACAAACCATTTCTCACCAAATAATTTATTTACTCTGTATATATGTGTGAGCGTGACTAGTCTTCAATCCGTTACAATTTTATATATTTTTTGTTTTTGGTTAAAACATGCGTGACTCGAGAAATATAACTTTACTTGTGTGTTAGATTTAAGGATTCGGCTATGTAAACGAATAGTAAATAATTTTATCTATTTTTTTTATCCTTTTTATTCATTTTTTCCTTTTTTTTTAATTTCATTTCCTAAATTTTAAAAAGAAATGGAACGAAAGGCATTCCTATTTCATTTTCTTTTTATTTTCCTCTTTTTCCTTGATTAAACACGCTACTTTTTAAACAACCCCTTTTAAATTACTGTCTTTTTTTTTCCATCTTCCCATTTCATTCCGGAAAACAAACGTGCTTCTCACTACAGTATTATTTTTGTGTTGGTTAAATAGGAACATGACCTCTTTCAAAAGTATGCAATTTCTTGAGGAAAAGGGGAATTTTCATTCCGTTTTGACTGATCCTATGCGATAGATTTCTTCAAATACTCAAATTCATTCCAGTTTCTCTGTTTCCCTTCATTCTTCGTTTTAACCAGAGTGACCCGAAGGAAAAACAAAAAGGACAACAGAAATTGTTGGTGCGAAGAAGTTGTTCCCCGCAATACGTGTCGAATTTTACAGTGAATGTGATAGCCGTAAAGTGAAAGTAAACGCAATAACGAAATTGAATACAATGGTACTGAATTTACAGCATTTGGTGTTTTACACCGCAAAGTGAATGAATAAAAGTATAACAAGTAAACACAGTATCAAAATTTAATGCGACGATACCGAGCTTACAACATTACACTTACAAACGTGACTTGAACGGAAAACAACAAAAAAGGCCTTGTGACGCTTCACGACGGTCGAGGGGTGGACGAGCGGCGGTAGAGGCCAACCCCTTTGCTAGAATTCACCCTTGTGGAGAGGAGGAGGTCGTTAACAGCACCGGAATTTAATACGACGGCACCGAGGGTGGAGCTCGACGTTGAAATTTAATGCACGACGTCAAAGGGCGGAGTCGAAGTGGTGGCAGGTCAACGACGAGGGAATTTAATGCATGAAGCGAGGATGGATGGAGGTGTGTCAACAACGACGAAATTTAATGCACGTCGCTGAGGTTGAAAGATAAAGGTAACCGGAAAAGTAAAAAGACAAAAGACTTGGGTCTGTGTTTGAGTTGTTGCGTGTGTGTTGATGTCTGTTGCGATCCTTTTATAACTTAGGATCTTTCTGTTGCGGTTATTTTGAAGACTCAGAATCTTATCAAATCGTGTGCACGATCTATCTCCTATTCTTGAGGGGACGTGCACAGCATATCTTGTTTATCTTCTCCGTGTTTGCCACGTGTCCTTTTCCTTGATCGTGGCTTAGTGAGGCTCTCGAGTATGATTGATCTCATCTCTCGAACTCAACAGTTGTTTCTCGAGCAGACTATTCTTGAGCGCTCGAGAGCTGCTTCTCGAGCAGAATGTCTCTCCATGTTGGAGCGGCTTCTCGAGTATCACCTTTTCTGGACTTCGTTGTTTGGCCCACTAGGGACGAAGCCCAGAACTTCATATGTGTCAACATTAAGCCCCTCCCTTTTATTAAACATAATGTGGGAACTTTATGTTTACCTCGAAACGATCGTGTTTTGACAGGAACGTTGTCGAGCAAGTTTCGTTTCCCACTCTTTTGTACTTAAGGTTTGGGATACCAACCGTTTCGTTTCTCTCCAAAAACCCTCATCTCCTTTCAACTTCTCGAGTCGTTTCTGTTGGATCGTTTATGTACACTAAGAGGGGGGTGAACAGGATCAGACGTTAACAGAGTCACATCCCTATAATGATTTAATCAATGTGAATACCTTTGACATCAACTGTCTAACCACTTCTCCCTTGCTAATGCAGGAAGAGAGAGATCAATCGCCTGAGACCGGTGAGACACTCATAGTCAACATGCTGTTCAAGCGGCTCGTGAGGAAAGGAATCCTTCAGTGCCCTGCTGATCTCAAGGGAATGCAACATAATCGTTACAGCGGGCATATGGAATCTTCGCATACCACTGATCTGTGCCATACCTTCAGGAAATACTTGCTGAGCAAAAGGAAGATTGAGTGGTATGATCTCAATCTCCTGGAGGAGATTACGGTAGGAATCCATAGCGATCCGAGAGGATACCAACGTGAGGATAAACACTCGGAACAAACGAGTCGTCCACCGTAGGGAAACAAAGGACTCTACACCTCTGAGGAACTTATGCGACAAGGGCTCAAGGGAGAAAGCGAATCTAGGCGAAAAGAAGCCCACACAAAGAGAGTTCCCAGGCGACGAGTCTCAGATCGCCTCGGACATCAACTGGCAAAAGAAAGCCCAGAATGAAAAAACCACCCTCGAAGCGACGAAGAAGTGACGAGAAAGGGCGCCTCAATTGCTCAGTTTCTAACAGTTGACAAGCTTTGCTTCAAGTGCAAACCGATAGCAGCTCACAAAGTACTCTTCACCTAGATGTGTCAGCTCTGCTGTAACCAATACTTCTTGCTGGATTAGCATCTGAAGGCAAGATTAAGCTGGAAAAGGTCGATCCTTCGTCAGGTAACCCACCTGACTACGAATTCACTCATTACTCGGAGACTTCGCCTAGAAAAGATTTCAAAAGGGGTTATGACCCACATAGAAGGAAGTTTGTTCAGGTTGATAATCGCCTACAACCCCTCGAGAGTTCACGCTTTATCTGCGTACCTGTCCTTCCAAATATAGGGACATAGCAGAAAGTGGGCACGAGAACGCAGCCTCAGATACTCACCGAGAAAACTATGAAACGCATAGAAAGAAGGGCGCGACGTGCTGCAGAGAAACGTGCTAAGCCAGCAGTCTCCAATGCTCGCAAAAACAAATAGCCGAGCGAAAGCGGTCTCGCATCCATTTCAATGAGCGACTACAATCCGCTTCAATCCGGGACTCCACCCGAGGTGAATGAAGTACCCTGCAATGTCCCCATGCTACCGGCTAAGTTTGCTAGGAAGGAAGACGGTCAACCGAAAGGTAGGCTAGTTCTATCCTCCAAATCCAATATTCCTATTGAAATACCATGGAATTTTCCATATAGTTGGTTTACAGAGCCCTCTATGGCAATGCGGAAACACATGTTTTCCCTCCATAATCGGGCGGCAATCAATAATGTGGGCATATGCCTAGTCCTCGTCGATAACGGGGTGACCATCAACCTACTACCCCTTGAAGGCTACAAAAACTTAGGGAATGACATAGTTGAGCTTGGACAAATTCATGTAAGAGTCATTGGGTTCAATGGAATTACCTCCTCTTGCTTGGGAGCAGTTTCTGCTAAACTTCGAGTAGGAACGCATGAAAAGAAGACGGCTTTCCTTGTTATAGAGATAAAGCCCTCCTTTAATGCCCTGCTTGGGAGGGATTGGCTCCATAAAGCGGGCGCCATACCCTCTACTCTCCATCAAGAACTTCTACTGTGGGAAAAACATGGTTTAGAAGTCGTTTCTGGGGAAGCGAGCGAGAAATCTAACATACCTTATGTCTGCGTAGGAGCAGTTAAACAGGTGAAGGACATGACCTTAAAGCTAAGATATGCTATGGGAGACCTAAACGTTGGCCCTATAAGTGACATAGGCTACGAGTTCCTAGTCTCATACAACGGACCACCCGTGGCTCCGCCTCAAAATCCAATTATTCCGACAGGATGGGGCGATGAGTTACAGCTCGAGGCCGGGCAAGTTCTTACTCCACTAGAGAAAGATATGCATGAAGCTGGGATACGGGATGACAACAACACTCAGCAAACTGAAGCGGACTTGGAGCCCGAAAGACTCCTCAACCCATCCTCGTCTAATGGAAAGTGACCAAATCGATCTAGTAGCTGATGTCCTAGAAAGATTAGCTAAATATAGGACATTTAGAATAAATGAGACTCGATGTAACTCGTCTCCTCCAGCATTCCAAGACATGCTAAGTATTCATTCGAATAATAAAGAAGTCTCTAATACTTCTGTTACTCCTTGTGATTCGCTGAAAGAAATAAACTTGGGAGCGGCGGATTCCCCACGTATTACATATCTTAGTTCGCTCATGAACGAAATAGAGGCACAATATAAGTGAAATCCTCCACACTTATAAGGATTGCCTCGCTTGGGAGTACATTGAGATGCCAGGTCTCAGTAGGGATTTAGTCGAGCATCGACTCCCAATATACAGAAACATCAAGCCCGTGAAACAAACCCTGCGGAGGATGTCGTAGGAAGTAGCTCAAATGGTCAACGATGAGATTAAGAAATTGTTCACAGCCTGATACATAAGAACGGCTAAGTACGTCGACTGGATCTCCAGCATAGTGCCGGTCGTCAAGAAAAATGGAAAGATCAGAGTCTGTATAGACTTCCGTGATCTGAACAAAGCAACACCCACAAAAAAATACCCCATGCCTGTCGCTGATGATCTCATAGACAAATCGGCAGGACACGAGCTAATTTCCTTTATGGACCGGTATTTCGGGTATAACCAAATTTTCATCGCAGAGGAAGACGTTCATAAAACTACATTCCGATGAGGAATATTCGAATATGTAGTAATGCCTTTCGGGTTAAAGAATACAAGAGCCACCTACCAGAGAGCGATGAACTTAATCTTCGCCTCACTAATAGGAAAGACAGTTGAGGTATATATAGATGACGTTATGGTGAAATCTAAAAAGAGACAGGACCATCCTGCTCATTTAAGCGAAGCATTTGAAAAGATGTGAAAGTACAACCTCAAACTCAATCCACTAAAATGTGACTTTGGAGTGCAAAAGGGGCAGTTTCTGGGTTTCCTTTTGCACAAACGAGGAATCGAAGTTGACCCTTTGAAGACACGAGCCATTCAAAATCTTCCAGCTCTACAGAGCAAGAAGGAACTACAAGGCTTCCTCGGTAGGATAAATTATATCCGTCGGTCTATAGGCAATGTCGCATATAAGACAAGTGCCTTCTCGACAATCATCAGAGGAAAACAGAAGGGACAGATAAACTGAACATCCCAACATGAGCGAGCGTTCCAAAATTTAAAAGACTATCTAGTCAATCCGCCTGTACTGACACCACCAAGTGTGGACCAACCGTACATTTTGTATGTAGCAGCATCCCAGTCCACTATTAGATCAATGCTAGCACAAGAGCACGATGGATTAGTAAGGGCGATTTACTATCTGTCGCGCCTATTCACAGAAACAGAACAAAGATACAGCTCAATAGAAAAGATCTGCCTGGTGGTATATTACTCAATAACGAAACTAAGACACTATATCGGGTCTAACGATGTGTACGTTGTCTCCAAGACCCCGGTTACTAAAGTGTTCTTTAAAAATCCCTTACATACGGGAAGGATAGGCAAGTGGAGCCTAGTGCTCTCAGCCTACAATATCTATCATAAACCGTAAGCCTCAGTCAAGGGCTATGATTTAACCAAATTCATAACTCATTATGGTGAAGGCAATCTCGATTCCACACTCGAAGAAAATCACTCGAACAAAGGATGGACCGTTTGGTTCGATGGGTCCTCTAACAAATTCGGAGCTGGCGTGGGAGTCTTTTTTGAGACACCATGGAAAGCGGAAACCATAGTGGCTTGTCACATCAACGGGAAAGTCACTAACAACGAGGTAGAGTATGAAGCTTTGATTTTAGCCTTGCAGTTGGCATTAGACTAGAGGATGGAAACCGTAAAAATATGCGGTGACTCCCAACTAGTAATTTAACAACTCCTTGACCAGAGTGAGTGCCATGCACCCAATCTTACTAAATACCTGAGCAAGGCAAAGGAACTCTTCGCAAAGTTACACAAAGTCGAAGTAGTCCATGTAAAAGGAGACGACAACCAGGAGGCTAACCACTTAGCACAGGTGCTTCCAGGTTGATTAGTGACTTAGAGAAATCCAAGAGCAAAGCGATGTTGTTTGTAAGCAAACGACTAGAGTTTCACAATGATGGTGAGGAGAAAACTAAAGAGGTCCATACCGCTGACTTGTTTGAATAGAAAGAGGACTGGCGAGAACAAATACGACAATTCAGGATACCGGTACAAAAGTTGAAAGGAGAATTCCAGTGATCGCTAGACACTATGTACTCCTCGACAACACTCTTTATAGAAAAACCAACGAAGCCGTGCTTCTGAGGTGCGTCGATCTAGATGAAGCCATCCCAATCATGATGGAAACACATGAGGGATTGTGCGGAGCACATCAAGCCAAAATTAAAATGAGCTGGTCGATCAAAAGACACGATTTCTACTGGCTGTCAATGGTCAAGAATTGCGTTGAGATGGCTCGAGCCTATTAGGCTTGCTAATAATGTGGGCTAGTGAAGCGAACCCCTGCAACAGATATGAACATCATAATAAAATCATGGCCTTTCGGGACATGGGCGTTAGATATCATAGGAGAAATCTATCCTCACTCTACCAGAGGAGACGCTTATATGCTTGCGGCTACCGATTATTTCACCAAATGGGCGAGGCGGCAGCGTATAAGTTAATTAACTAGAAGGACGTGATCCAATTCATTAAAGATTTCGTTATCTATCGATATGGAATACCGCAAAGCATCGTTGGGGACAATGCAACAGTGTTCAACGGCAAACTTACAAACGAATTTGCTAAAGATTTTGGGTTTAAAGTGCTCAACTCAATCCCATACTATGCTCAGTCAAACGGGCAAGCGGAATCCTCTAATAAACTCATCAAACGAGTGATACACAGGACGATTGGAGATAACCCACGAATACGCTGCTCCAACAGGCGTTGTGGGGGCTCCGTGTTACAAAAAAAGAAAGCATTGGCGTTCCCTCGTTTAGTTTCGTCTACGACCACGATGCGATGCGCCCAATAGAGGTGCCGTACCAATCGCTTAGAATCCTCAAACACTTGGGAGAATACGAAGGGTATGATGAGGACATGCATGTCGAACTAGAAAACCTGGAAACCACCAGGATCAACGTGCTGAACCATCTAGAAGCTCATAAAAGTAACGTCGCCCGCTACTATAACAAGAAAGTAGTTCCTAGATCATTTAGCGTGGCGATCTAGTATGGAAGTTACGATTACCCGAGGGAGTCCGTGACTACTTTCAAGGAAAATGGACTCCAAACTGGGAGGGCCCTTTCCGGGTAGTTGAGTCCCATCTTGGGAACTCATATCGCCTAGAGGGGCTTGACGGGTCACTACATGACCTTAAGATCAATGGCAAATACATGAAACAATATAGGCCGACGATGTGGGAAGCACACAAATGTGTCATTTCAAAACGTCTCCCCACCTTGTGGGGGCAAATACAAACGTAAGAAAAGTCAGATACGAGGCAAGGAATACAACATGAGTTTCAGCCGGTCCTTCACGCCAACCATGATTTCTTGCGCCTCAAAATCAAGGGCCTTGCCCCAATCCCTCTCATACGCCGCCTTGGTATGGTCAAGGGCGGCACGCTCAGTCGCTTTGTTCGCACGGGCGGTGACCAAACTTCGGCCAATCGCAGCAAGCTCCGCGGATGTAGCATCTAACTCCAACGCCGCATGGCAACTTCTAGTTCTTCCCTTCGCTTCAGAAGGGCGGCCTCCTGTCCATAAATCTCGGCTATTTGAGCAGAAGACGGAGGCGGTTGCGACAGGGCAGTCTCCCTCTTCTTCTGCTCCGCTTTCAACGCAAGAGCCTCGTATCGCTCTTCCTACGAGCACCAAAAAGATCGTCAAAGGAGAGTGATCAGAGTCTTCAACTTTGACGAACCAGCATCCGCTCGTTCAAGCTCGCCCACGACGGACAGTAGCTTGGCAAAGTCCCCCTCAGTAGCAACCCTTCGCTCGAGGAGGACAATAGCAGAGCGAGCAAGGAGTGTACAGGTTGTCGCAAAGGCACCTGATTTAGACGCAAAGTCAAAGAAAAGACAAACGAAGGTTTTCATATGACACTCTCACCAAGGTTACCTGCACATGTGAACCATGGGGGCTTCCGCTGTCTCGCCTAGAGGGGCTCTTGTTGACTCACCCTCATATGTTTCCGTCGCATCGCCGGGGAGGTTAACTCCGCTATCTGTCCCGGGGAGGTCTCATTCGCCTGACCCCAGAAGACTTCCGTCGCCTCGCCTGGCAACTCCTGGGCGGTGGCGAAACTGTTGGAAGAAGCCTCAGCCTCGAGATTCGAAGGAGGCAAGGCCTCACGCACTGCTTCGCCTGGGGGCTCCATTAACTCCGGCTTATCGGGCTGGCGACAGTCGCCTAACAATGAAGAAAGTGTAATATCATCCGGTATATCATCGACGTTGATGGGGTTAGAAGCGACGACACTTTGATAAAAGGAAAAGGCGTCAAACTCAAGGTTCCCATCAAAGAGCCCACAGTATGCTACAGACAATACCTGTCACGTTCCCAGATGACGACTGCTCAATGGGGCGATCTGAAAGAGCAGGTCCATACGACGCTTTCCTCTTCATCCGGGCTCCTTGTGATAATGAGCCCGCGTGGAAGG
This sequence comes from Melastoma dodecandrum, assembly GCA_029817715.1. NCBI lineage: Eukaryota > Viridiplantae > Streptophyta > Magnoliopsida > Myrtales > Melastomataceae > Melastoma > Melastoma dodecandrum. The sequence continues at coordinate 30,681 of JARUPY010000504.1, forward strand.
ATCTCGCTTTCTTAGCACCTGCTGCAAATGAAAAGCCAGTTAACCACCTAGATACCAATTCAGTAAAGATCAGGCTGGCCTAACTTACTCGAAGGGAGGGTGTTATCACCCGACGACCGCTTCCTCGAGGAGACTTCTCGTTAACCGAGAAGCGTCGGAGGAAGGGATGCCTTCTCCTCCTCAATTAACCTTTCCCGCTGAAAAGTGGCCGCTAATTGCTTCCAGACTTCGTGCCAGGCCATGGAGAAAGATGCAATTCGACCGCCCCAAAGTGTAGGCACAATCTCGGGAATGTGGCTCCCGGGTTTGTGCAAGACGTGCCAGACGTGGCTCCCGAGTTTGTTCGGCCAGCCCTAATTCCATAGGGAACGAAGTACGCTTATCCAGGGGTTGGTTCTTAGTCTCGAAGAACGGAATGGCTAAAGATTAGGCAAAGTCCAACTGACGGGCGCACAGTTGATGGTTGTATACCTCGAAAATCAGCTCTTCAGAATCTACACTCACCAATTCACCGGTGCAGAAAGCCGAGAGGAAGCGTTTGACTGTCTCCAAGCGCTGCTTTTCCCATTCCTCAGGAAAAGGGCGCCAGGAAACAACTGCCCCCGCACCGCTGCATCCGTTCGCTAGGGCCTGGATGCAACCGACAGTGCTGGAGGTACCCTAGTACTGAGACGAACTTGCTGCGATGACCTCATCCCGGGTGAGCATGGGTTTAGAGTAACTGGTGAACCCAGAGAAGTAAAGAACGATCCATAAGTATATGAGCCACAGAGGGCCATCCGTCTTACAGCTATGGAAGTCGGCTGGCGAGGCAGTTGCCTAATAAGTGCTGCGATAAAGCTGACACAATAGGAAGGGAGCAAAGGCCACAGGCTCAAGTTTGTCAGCATTGGCAGCCTCAACGAGGCTGGTGGCCATTCCAACCATGAACGCACCGGGGCGTTTCCCTCGGTTGCAGAAGATGAACTTGGACAGCCACTTCAGGTAGAACTCGAACTCCTCCTGGAGTTCCCACTTATCATCCTTGAGATGATCCGCGGTGACCTTGCTGACCCTCTCCAAAGAGTTGAACTTCAGTACGTTGCGCCTGCTGTCAAAGCGAAGGGGGGCTCCAGACAGACTGCAGGTAGTCAAGAAGGCGAAATCCTCCAAGGTGACCGACATCGGTCCGCTTGGAAAATAAAAGCAATTGACAACCGAATTCTAAAACGAAAGGAACCCAGTAATCACAGAAAGGTTGGGCCCGACGGGGCAATGGGAAACTTCCCACACAGCGCCTTGATCCCCATCGCTTCCCACACAGCGCCTTGCTTCTCCATCCACCTGGAAACCCAATCCCAAACGGCTTTATTCCCAGGAGAAGGAAAAGAATGGAGGTCCGCTCGAACGGATGGCCCCCATCCCGATGGCTTGAAACGACGACGAAACACACCAGGCAGCCTGCTGGTGTAAAGGAATAAGTCAGGCGAGTTGAGGACGAACGGTCCAAGGGTTTGTTGGCCCGGCATAGCATCACCGAAGTCCGATTGCGCCGTGTGAACGGTGGAAACGTGAGACCGCCAAGACTTGGTGAAAGCTTGTTGGAACTTGGAAGCGTCGCCGTCAAGACGAACTGGAGGCTCGAAAGACGACGAGGATGAACTATCAGAGACCATGAAAATCGAAAGAATGAGAGTTTATAAGAATCCAAGAAGGCAAGAACGAGAAGGGTTTTTGAGTGAGTGAGCAGGAAATCCTGACCCTCAAAGACTTTATAACCCCAGAAACCAACAAAGGTAGGGCCCAAACGGGACGTCGCCTCGATTATGGGGCAGATGATATCCAAAGCGATGATTGGAAACTGATGACGATTCAATTGTCATAAGTGGGTAAGCAAAAAGGCTCATAATGAGTAGACATTTATTCTCATTCAAATCCAAGCGTTACCCGGGTCTGTTTGATTGTAAGTGTACACGAAACAAAAAAATATACATAAATAGATGATTCAGTAGACGACGCTTCCACTCGTTGGAAATGCTCTATTGAAGATATCACGAACGCTTAGCGTTCTTCAAGGGTTTATCCACAGAAACCAGCACACCCGGTTCTTCCCTCACATGAAGGAGATCCGTAATTGCAAAGAGAAATCCCCTCCCATTGGTAGAAGCGTCTGGAGACCTTGGTTTTCAGGACACCAGATGGAACCTCACGCGATGCCATGGAGTTGAAGACCTGATTCCTGGTCGGATCTCCCAGAACTCGTGAGGCTGGCAAACTCGGGATGGGACAATGACTTCTACCTCATAGGCCCCGGCAGATCAGATCGTGTGGCGGCACCGGGAAGGCCAGTTTAGGGAGGTACCAACCAGACGACATCCGCGACACAGCGCCGAAGGCTTGTGCTGGTCCTCTACCCTTCCAGATGGAACCACCGTGTAGTTGGAGACCATCCTCATAAGGTGATGGGTATAGGCTCCCAAACAAACTAAGGAGATGGGCATAAGCACCGGATGGAATACCAAAAGAAAGACAGGAACTTCATGACTTAGCTATTTTCGAAGGACGATGGTTTATGCTTCAGAAGATGATCCGACCCTTCAATTTATAGCAAAGTCGTAAGGGGTAAAAGGACTTTGACGGGAGATATTATGACAGAGATTTCGAGGATCACAACAGTTGTCCAGGAGATCTCAACCGATACGATTCGGAGATATCGACGGTCATGGGTCATTACTCGCCTGCACACGTTACCGAGGCTGCAGGGGAATTACTCAATCTGCCTTGAGGGGGACTTATATGTTTAGCAACAGAAATTCTGGGCCACAGATCTCAGTCCAATCTGTGGATCGACGGTCTAGAACATAGGCCCAATTAAGGAAAATCCAGGAAGGAGGTGACCACGGATACACACCAGACGAAGGCTTGCTGGGCGAAGGGATCACTAAACGACGGGATTACCAGGCGACGGGTGACGACAGGTCGGTGAAGCGACAAGCGACAGTCAGAATGGGCGAGTGAGAAAACTTTACAGCGAATGCCAATGGACGACACGATCGATCAATCAACTGTTAAGGAAGGCTCCAGAAGATCGCGGGATTCGGAAGGAGAGTGTTGCCAAGTTTACTCATATGGAAATGAGATATTCCATGAAGACTAGCAGCATAGGAAGCGTAATATTTGTGCAATATTACATTACTGTATATTACGTAGGTCTATCTTAGTATAAATAGTTGTTCTTTGGCATTGTACAAAGACACCCCTCTCTATAAACGGACTTATTGTCATATTTTATCTTTTCAACCATTTCAGCGTTCAAGCTCTCTTTGTGCTCCTGCTTAAGGCAGCCTATCCATTGTTATCCCCCCTCTCTTTTCTTTCATTTCACATGGCGACCACATATTTCAACGAATCCTCCGGGCACCAGGCACTCGTAGTGCCAGAGATTTTCGACGTGTTTGGATCCGACTTGTCCGCGGTCACTTTCGGAGCGAACAGGTCTGTCTGATTGACTCGAAAGGACTTGTATTTTATCTTGATACGGACAATGGCATCTTAACCATACACTAAGTTGTATGGAGCTTCTCCAATATTGTCCCTTTTAGCGACCCTTAAACCCCATAGCGTCTCGAGGAGTACCTCATGCCACCTCCTAGTTTATCCTCGATCATTTTCTGGATGACATTCTTGATAAGTTTGTTAGTGGACTCTGTTTGTCCATTCGACTGCGGATAATAAGGAGAGGAGTTGTTAATGATGAAACCAAACTCTCTCGAGAACTCCTGGATCTGTTCTCCATGAAACGCAGTTCTATTATCCTCCACTATGTTGTGAGGGAGTCCAAAACGAAAAATAATAATTGTCTTAATGAACTCGATAATTTCTTTTTGGTCGATTCTTTGATTAAGCTTTGGCCTCTACCCACTTAGCAAAGTAATATGTAGCCACCAATATATCGGTGTCTCCTTTACTCGAGTGGGGTCTAATCTCCCCGGTTATACCTAGAGCCCAAGACTTAAAAGGCCATCGCTGAGTTACTAGATTTAACTCCATAGCCAGATCTCGAGTTATGGGTCCGAACTTTTCGCACTTTCTACTACATTTAGCGATCTCGATGCAATTCTTCTTCATGGATGACCAATAGAATCCATGCCTTTGGATCATCCAGTACATATTGACTCCTGATTGATGAGTTCCACACAGACCTTCATGGGTCTCCAACATGATCGGCGTTGCTTCATCGAGGTCGACGCATCTCAATAGTACCCCTTCTTTGGTCTTTCTGTAGAGAATATTGTCTAGGAGTACATACTGCCTCGCTGCTAATTTAACCATTCTCTCTACCTATGAATTTGGATTTCCTAGGAACTCGATGTATGGTAATCGCCAATCTTCTTCTGCCTTCATGACGTCTACCTTGTAAACGGGGGTAGAATCATTTTCTTTTTGTTCAGTGATAGGCGAACTGATTTCGGGGACTATCCCGTCTATTTCTTTTTGTAAAGCGTCATTTGATTTGTACCCCAACGCTAATTGGGCCAGCGCATTAGCTATGGTATTATCTTCTCGAGATATGTGCTCGAGAGAAACTTGTTAGAACTCTTTAATTAACTTTTGGGTTAGAGTTAAATACCTTCTTAACTGTTGAGTATGGCAGAGACTCAAACCATTTACCGGTTTACAACTAGTTGTGAATCACCCTTAATCGCTACAACCGTCACACCGCTCTCGAGTGGAGTTTGCACTGCAACAATAAGTGCATTATCCTATGTAGCGTTATTAGTTGTCCGTTCGGCCAATTTAAAAGCGAACTTAGTCTCGAAGCCAGTTGGTGATTTTATTACAATGCCAATTCTGGCTTTAGACCTTGTTGATGATCCGTCAAACCAGGCTTCCCAAAGTTCTTGCGGTTCTTCCTCTTCCTTGTCATATGAGGCTTCACTCGAGTATTCTGCTAAGAAGTCGGCTAGAACCTGCCTTTTAACAGGCTTTTGAGGTTTGAATTTTAGATCATATGTCGAAAGTACCAAGCTCCACTTGCTAACTCTTCCGGTAAGTAGAGGACTCTCAAAGAACGTTCTCAAAATTTGGGCTCTCGAGACTACATGGACTACATGGACTATTTCCTATGTAGTGTCTTAGCTTTGTCGCCGTATAGTATACTGAGAGGCACAGCCTTTCTAAGGCTGTATATCTTGTCTCAACAGGATTCAGAAGTCGAGAAAAATAGAATCCGGCTCTTTCCCTCTTCTGTTCATCCTCTTGTACCAACTGTGCACCTACAGTGGTAGCAGTAGTGGACACATGCCTGGAGGTTTGATCAAAATAACTTTTGATGTTCTCGAAGACCTGTTCATGTTCCTCCGTCCAAGTGTACTTATTCTTCCCTCTCAGGAGTGTGGAAAAAGCTTCAACCTTCCCCGCCAAATTCCCAATGAACCTTCGTAGGTAATTTACTCACCCGAGGAAAGCTTGTAACGCCTTTTTGTTCTTCGAGGGTTACAATTCTTGTATTTTTTTTTTCCTAGATCGATTTGAATCCCTTTCTGGTGTACTAAAAATCCAAGGAATTGTTCGGCTTGCACACCGAATGCACACTTCAAAGGATTAAACTTCAAATAATGTTTTCTCATCTGAAGGAATGCCGCTCGAAGGTCCTCGACATGCAGACGTTTTTCTCTCGACTTTACTACAATGTCATCGTTGTAAACCTGCACAGTTTTTCAGATCAAGGGGTCAAAAATTGCATTCATAGCCCTTTGATATGTGGCTCCAGCATTGTTTAATCCGAATGGCATTACTACCCACTTCAATATGCCAATTGGGCATCTGAAGGCTGTTTTATACACGTCTTCTTCTGCAATGAAGATTTGGTTATACCCTGAATAACCGTCCATGAACGACATAATGACGTTCCCTCCTGTTTTGTCAATTAATTAGTCAGGAATTGGCATAGGATACTCATCCTTGGGGGTTGCCTTGTTTAAGTCTCGAAAGTCTATACATACTCGGATTTTACCATTTTTCGTTACTACAGGTACAATACTCGAGTTCCATTCCGTGTATATAGACATTCTGATATAAACGGCTTGAAAAAGTTTTCTCACTTCTTCGTACACAAGGTTGCTTACTTCGCCCACCATCCTTTGAGGAGCTTGTTGGACAGGTTTGAAGTTTTCTCGAATTGGGAGTTTATGATCTACTAGACACCTACCGAGTCCGGGCATCTCCGTATAATCCCAAGCGAAGTAGTCTCGGAACTAATATAACAGTTCTCTTAGAGATGTTGATAAATCATTGTCCATGATCGCACTCATTGCCTTAGAGATGCTAATCAAAGGGTCTGAAGTTGAAAACAATGTCTCTTGACTGTAGCCGTAGAGTTACAAAGAAAAAACACCTAATGATGGCCGAGACTTGAATGGAAAAAATGCTGGTGCGATGCAACGCACGTTTTGGAAATTGGGAAGAATAAAAAGATGTGTTTCCTGGTACACATCAACCAGATCCTTGATTTCTTCAATCTTCATACGTGCCTTCGCGCGGGAGTCTATCGTGCCCCAACTCCGCGTTGTCATTCTGTTCTAGAGAAGTTTTCGTATTAGAATTTTGTCCTTGGGCCGGTTCCTCATTACTGTCTTGTTCTCCAGCTGTTTGTCCTACACGATACTCTACATCAGTGATGAATTCCACGCGTCCAACTCTGATTCCAGCTTGAGTTAGTTAGATATCTCCCTCTGGCATACCTCGGGGTGTTTCACTAGACCAAGTTATGGGTATTCCTTCTTCAAGCACCAGCATGCCCATATTATTCATGAGTTCTTCATCGTCTGATCCTTCTAGGACAAAGCTAAACAGTCGGGTGAAGCCTCTCTCTCGAGGAGTGTCATCATCTTCATTACTTCTCCAGCCACTTGAAACTATGGGTGGTTCCACTCTCGGGGCCTCAGATTTGGGAATGACGACTTTCTCGTCCTCTGGTTTCAACAACCTGTCTCCCTGATCGACCTTCTTCTCAAGTTTCTTCTCCTCGGGTTCTGCAATGGAACACAGAGGCTTAGTTTCATAAGAACAAAATATTTTGTCAACTCGTATGAGCTCTATTTCATCATCAAGCCATATCTTTAACTCTTTGTGTAGAGTTGATGGTATAGCAGCAGCTTTATGCAGCCAGTCCCGACCCGGGAGACCGTTAAAAGCCGATGTGATGTCTAGCACAAAGAAAGAGGTCTCCATCTCATGTCTTCCAACTCGGAGATTTACAGAGAACACTCCCATGTACTCGGATTTCCTTCCGTTGAAAGCTGTGATTACCATCCTCGTGTCTGTCAATTGCCGTCTTTCCTTGCCCATCGTTAGGAAAGTTTCGAAAGGAAGGATGTTAACTAGGGGTCCGTTGTTTACCAGCACTTTATACAACCTTACTCCATCGAACTTCGTTGTGATGAACATGGAGTGGATGTGATGTCTCATCGTGTGAGTAGGTTTCTCGAACAAATGGAGTGGAGACCCTTTTGGAAACCTTATGGTCGATTTAGGGACCTTTCGTACTACCCCGTTAGTGAGTGTAGTCTTTTAACCTTATTTCGAGAAGCAGATAGGCAACTCGACCGCATTACAGGAAAACACTATAGGATCTTCAACTCCGTGATGTGCTTCAGGTGTTCTTTCTTGTAAAAGCGTGTAATCGACGTGATCGTCGTAAGCAGTGCCTTCTTCTCCTTCATCCTTTACTTGTGGAGTCTTTTCTCGAGGTTCATCCATTTCTTTCGGTGAAACACTTCTACTTTTCTTAGCTTCCCTTTAGGTCCGTCTTAGGACTCTTTTCCGTGCGACTTTCAGATTTATTATTTTCTTGTAGACCTGATGCCACTCTAATTACGGATCCCTCGAGGTCTCTCCTACAATTCGCCCAAAACTTTTAACTGCATTTGACATAAATAAAATCTCTCTTTACAGGGTCGTAGCCCCGAACTTCCTGCATGTTAGTTACGGGCATCACATCATCGGTAAAGTTGGTGGCGAAATTACCTGTGCTCTCGTTCTTGAGTTTGATCTCAATTTCTTCATTTGCTGACATCTGAACGAGTTTCTAGAAGTATACCACACAACATTTAGTACGCATCTGTGGAATGAGGAACCTGTTTGAAGCGATTAGTTTGCACTTGTCACATAGTATCTCCTTCTCGAGAAAGCGAGTAATCTGTGGACCTTCTTGCATCAGTTTTGGATTAATCTGATACACTTCCTTCCCTTTCTCTTTTGTGCAGCCCTTTCATTTTTTATTGATACCAGATCAAGGTCATCAAGCCTCTCAGGCTCGGACTTGCCTCGAACATTTCATCCGAACTTGCCTCACCGTTCAGCTACTCATGCATAGGAGGTTTATTAGCTTGTTCTCCTTCCTTGACTGTCTCTGTCGAGGCTCACGACCAGCCGATCTAGATGAAGAACTGCTCGAATGATGCCTCTGGGCGTAGCGGGAGTGTGATGGTCTCATTCCCATAGCCACTTCCTCGAGCTGAGTTTGGTCATACCACATGCTTTTCCTTGTTGATATGCAGATACCTGCGAAAGTTGCAACATTTGTTTGTGGTATGGGAAGCGTCCATATGCCAGTGGCAGTGTTCCTCATGAATTTCTTGAGCCGGACAAATCACCACCTGCTTCTCGACTAGGCGCTTGAAGATCATGTCGGATACAATAGTTTCTCTAGACGTCGTGATTCCCTGCGATGCATAAGTATGAGTCTCGAGATAGAAAGCGGATGTCTCATCATCAACACTCTTAGAACACTTATTTTCATTTTGGAGAGAAGACATATGTATAATGGGCTCTTCGCCAAAAGGATTCTCATATATCGCACTCGACTCGTTCACTTCAGCAAACTTTGACACAATTAAATCTTGGATCAAGTTCTTAAAATGTACACACTCCTGAGTCGAGTGAGTGAATGTCCCATGCCACTTACAATGCTTTTTTCACTTCTCTCGATTGGTTTGCGGTAACTTATGACCAGGCATGAGCTTTATATGCCCCTTTTGGTACAACCAGTTAAAAATCTGATATATCGGCTCTGTGTCGAAAGAGAATTTTCTCTCTTCTTTGGATTTTAGAAAAGCTCGAGCTTTAGAATTTTTCTTTAGTAGAGGCTCACAGACAGTTGGTTCTCCTTTCACAAATTCGGTTAGATCAATTTCTGCCATTTCGGCCTGCTAGTTTCTTGAAGAAAGAAACTCTTCTAATAAAAGGTTGTGATACTCAGTAGCTCGCCTCGAGAGCTCATAGAAGTCTCGAACCTTGAAGTTTCTTCCATATTTCTAAAGTCAAAGCACTCTGTGCAATCTCAAGCTAATCTCTTTTAGCCAAAATTATTGTACACTTTAACAAGTTCTTCCGAACCTTCGCTAGGGATGAAGAGTGACTTTCACTAGGAAGCTGTTTCATTTTCATGATTTCTCCTATAGAAACCATTGAATCAATCTAGCTTGTCAAACGCTTTCAGAAACTGGGTTTGCATTTCGACCCAACTTGATATATAGTTCGGGAGGAGCTTTGATTACCAGCTAAAGGCATCTCCTATCAGAGAATTAGGGAAGAATTTTTGTTTTAACATGTCATTGCTTGACATTTCTCCCATTTGATAAGTGAACCTAGCTATGTGCTCTACGGGAATCATTTCATCGTCTCCTAAAAACAAGGTAAAACTAGGAATCTTATACCCTCGAGGTACCTCTATCCTCAGTTCTATGTAATCAGGAATTGGACTCCTATACAGGCGCACCTCTTTGGTTCTCGCACCTGGCACCATCTGAGCTACGACTCGAGCGATTTGACCACTCAAGTCAATAATGGGATTAGGACTCGTTTTCAAGTTGAGTCATTTTCCCTAGGCTTGTAATAAAAACTCTCAGTTCCTTTTCGTTGACTTAGAGGAGGATAAACTGGATAAGTGTTTCGTTCGAGATCTATGACTGTAGGATTTACATTCACGTTCTTATCAGGCATCGGGATCTCGAGCTAGCATTGACATTCACATTAGGTACTGGGCTTCTCGAGCTACCTACGCCTACTTCGTTCGAAACCCTAGAATATGGCTCGACCCGCTCCTTACGCGGGCTTCCCCCATCGACTTTTTGCTTTCCAAAGCTTTAGCGTCTGCCATAAATGGCATTTCCCCTACAACATCCTTCTCTTTAGACCTATCATCCTTAAGGGAATTAAAGGCATATAATAGTTCCTGGACCTTTTGATCCATTCATACTTGAATTTCTCTATAATTTTCAGCCATGTCTAATCTCAGTCTAACTACAACATCACTAAATTCTTGTTAGTTTATAAAAACATCAGGCGAATATTCTCGCCAAGGATTATCTGTGGGCCCTATAGGAGGCACCTCCTGATCCTTGTTTTGATCCTCAATGGGATCCAATTTTTGGGATCCTTAGGATTGTCATTTGCATTCCTAGTACGTACCATTTCTTGAAGGCTTTTCGTAGACTTTTTTATTTCTGTCTCCCACTGTGGTCGCCAAAAACATGTTGGCACGGAAAAGTTGTTCCCTGCAATACGTGCTGAATTTTACAGTGAATGTGATCGCCGTAAAGTGAAAGTAAACGCAATACCGAAATTTATTACAACGGTACTGAATTTACAGCGTTTGGTGTTATACACCGCAAAGTGAATGAATACAAGTATAACAAGTAAACACAATCTCGAAATTTAATGCGACGATACCGAGCTTACAGCGTTACACTTACAGACGTGACTTGAACGGAAAACAACAAGAAAGGCCTTGTGCCGCTTCACGATTGGGGGATGGACGAGCGGCGGTAGAGGCCAACCCCTTTGCTGGAATTCACCCTTGTGGAGCGGTGGAGATCGTCAACAGCACCGGAATTTAATGCGAGGACACCGAGGGTAGAGCTCGACGTTAGAATTTAATGCACGACGTCGAAGGGCGGAGTCGAAGTGGTGGCAGGTCAACCGAGATGGAATTTAATGCACGAAGCCGAGGATGGACGAATGGGTGTCAACAATGACGGAATTTATCGCTGAGGTTGAAGGATAAAGGTAACCCGAAAAGTAAAAAGAAAAAAGACTTGAGTCTGTGTTTGAATTGTTGTGTGTGTTGATTCTGTTGCGATCCTTTTATAGCTTAGGATCATTCTATTGCGGTTATTCAGCTGACTCAGAATCTTCTCAGTTCGTGTGCATGATCTACCTCCTATTCTATAGGGAACGTGCACAGCGTATCATGTTTATCTTCTCCGGGTTTGCCACATGTCATTTTCCTTGATCGTGGCTTAGTTGTACGCCTGATCCTGGCTCAGTGAGGCTCTCGAGTATGATTGATCTCATCTCTCGCGCTCAATAGCCGTTTCTCGAGCAGACTATTCTCGAGTGCTCGAGAGCTACTTCTCGAGCAGGATGTCTCTCCGTGATTGAGCGGCTTCTCGAGTATGATATTTCCTGGACTTCATTGTTTGGCCCACTAGGGACGAAACCCTGAAATTCTTATGTGTCAACATAAATAAAATCAAAATAATCTGCCTAATTGATAGAAAACCTGCCTTTAATGTATGAAAAACATGGACACCATGTCTTCCTGATACGCACATTAAGATTGATTACATTATACACCATCTTTAACATATCAATAAAGTTCGGAGGGGTTCCTTCCCATTATAACACAAAGAAATCACATATGATAATATCAACAATTTTGTGTACCCTGTGTGGCGACTGGGTGAGAGACAATTGTGTTGTATGATCGATCTGCCTTGTGTTCTAAGCATCGGAGTGCGTGATAAACGCGGGGGATGTTTCTGACTTCGTCGTCCAGAAAGAGATGTCTTAGGAGTATCAATTGGCGGCTAGCAAATTCGATATGGTTGGCTTTGCGCCTTCTATTTATGTTGTAGTCAATAGTTGTTAACAGTGGTACGAAGCCGTTCATGTTGCATCATTTTCAAAAAGTCACAAACCGATGTAGAAGTGCGGCTAGAGATGTACTTACACATATATGCCAGAGGTCTAATACTTGCTTGCTAAAGGAGGAGTCATAACTGCGGCCGAAGTGAAATATTCATCCGGGACTATTTAAAAACAGAAATTCTGGGCCACAGATCTCAGTCTCGTCTGTGGATCAACGGTATAGAATGCAGGCTCAAAGGATAGGAAATCCAGTAAGGAAGTGACAACGGAGACCCAGTCACCAAGCGACGGGGTTAACAGGCGACGGGCGACAAGGGACAGTGGAAGCGACAAGCAACAGTTAGTTGGGCAAGCGAGGAAACTCTGCGGCGAAGGCCAATGGGCAATGCGATCGATCAACTTAACTGTTAAGGAAGACTCCAGACGGTCTCAGGATTCGGAGGGAGATTGTTGCAAAAATTGCTCATATTGGAAGAAGACATTCCGTGGAGAACAGCAGCAAAGGAAGCGTAATATATGTGCAATATTTCTTTATCATATAAGTGTAGGTCTAGCTTAGTATAAATACTTATTCTTAAGCATTGTACAAAACACCTCTCTGCAGACGGACATATATTGTCAATTTATCTTTCCAGTGTTCCAGCTCTCTTTGTGCTTCTACGTTTCTGTTTACTTCTGAAGGCAGCGTCGATGGCATCTGTAAGTGCTTCCGCTTAAGGGTGTTCGTCCGTTGTCTTCACTCTCTCTTTTCTTTTCATTTCATACGACAATCACACACACACATACAACGAAACTCCGGGCACCAGTTGCTCGTAGTGCCAGAGATTTCCGACGTGTTTGGATCCGGCTTGTCCTCGGTCACTTCTGGAGCGAACAGGGACATAAAACCATTATACAGAAAGACAAGACCTCCTTCAAAGACAGTAAAGCTAGTTATGTGGGTAGTAAGAAAAAATCCTACCTTAGAAATTTTGTGCTTAGTATAGTATGTCATGATCATGCCAAGTCTAATGTGAATCATGCTAGCTATTCATGTCTGGCATAACCAATGCCTTCATCTTTGTTGGATATAAATATTTTTAACGTGACAACTTAGTAGAGGATCTTTATTTCAGATGTTGGGTGAATTCTTTATAATAACAAAATAGTAAGATGTATATTCGTGTTTCTACTCACGAATCTTATATATATTTGGACACATTCAAGGTGGATAGCTTGATAGCAACGATTAAAGACTTTAGCTTGTCGGTGTCCGTATTGGCGCTCTTTTAATGGGAACTAAAGCAAATTTCTCATTCCATTTTTGTCAACACTCTCAAAGTCTGTTCACGAGCCGAATATGTATAGATGTGACTTCCATTCTAGATACAAACTTACCTTGTGTTCCAAACCACCTCAAGCCCCCAATTGTTGTCAATTTTAGTGAGGGCAGAGACCACTATTATGATGAATGCATAGCTTGATAACATATTCATTATAAAAAATTAAGCATATTTTTTCCATAATTTCTTCAAGAAGAAGGGAGATTTTTAGGCAGATGATACATTGAGTTCATATGAAATTTTCCTTTTTGTAAGTGTTCAATTATGTTTTCTAATATTGAAGTATAGGAAATACATTATCATAGATACTTAATTCGATATAATTGGGAGTTTTTGATCAGGTGGGCATAGGCGACCTTTGGGCCGCTGTTGATGTGACCATAAAGGGTGGAGGTGACACTTGAAATATTCTTGCAGGTTAAAGTTGGGTTGCATGATATATACTTGTAATTAACATGCACACCCATAACCCTTATGAATAACACCTCGCAAAACACTCATTTTCAATCTGGCGATGTCTCCAACTCCATAGCAACCAGTTGCGACTTCCAAAGGATGTTTCATTCCGGTGGCATCGCCACCTGCACAGCAACCTACCGCGACTTCCATTACGCGTTCCCTCGAGACAGCAACTAAGTAGACAAAAAACCCCTTCCCAAAGTTCTCTTGCGCGGTCCCTCAAGGCAACGATTAAGCAGACACAAAACCCCTACCCAAGGTTATCCTACACACACAGAATGCACAACAGAAACTGGTTAATCCCTCACCTTCTGTTCTCATGGGATATCTGCCCTTCCCTTCAGCCCACTAAACGTTGGCCACACTAGCAACTTGCTGCACGCCTGGACCAACGTCTCCTGCAGCCTCCAATCAAGAGTCCCTTATGGCCCCTAAGTCACTTTTCCAGAAGTTTCTCCAATGCTACAACCTTCTGTAGCTCACGTCCCTTGTGTGTGACTAACAAAACTCAAACAAACAAAAATAAAAAGATCACAAGCTCACAATACACCCCCTCTACAATTTACACTATGATACACACACTAAATATGGTAGAAATGGCCCCCTAATTATACAAAATGTTCTAGGCTAAACGTAGAAGGTGATAGTTGACAAACCAGCCTTCTGCACACAAAAGACAAAAAATGATTAGATAATATTACAATTCCATATTTACAAAATCCGTTACTCAGGCAAATATTCGTTGGAAATACAAAATCATATTTATAAGATTATGATTTGGTAAAATTCCCAAGAATAATGTGATAAAGAAGGCTCTGACCTGAACTAATCAGCAACCTTCTGCGAATGAATGTAATTCAAAATTAACTTCCATAAGTATCAAATTTGATATCATTCTGTCCAAGATGTCTAATTAAATGAATCTGGACAAATGATGCAGATAATGGTCGCAAATAGCGGTTCCTTGGTGATCAACTCGATCCACAGAAGGTTGGAGACAACCTTGCATAATCTTTCAACAGAAGATATAATTTTTATTGCAACTATTTGGTAACATAATCCATGGATTTTGATCATATTAATATCTTCATCGATTCCACTTTATTTTCTTAATCATATAATTACAAAACAACTAGTTAATCACAAAAATATTTCATACAGAAAACCTGAGTAGCTTCTGTAATGTAGATGGTTGACTTGTATTTTTGCAAATACTCCCCCTAAAAAGGTGTGTGTATTAGTCTTGCATTTAAAAAACCATATGGTTTCTGTTAGACAGATCATACAAGGTTCTATTATAAAAACAAGTTTTAGTTATAGAAAATCAAGAGATATTTTCAACCAAAATACATAACAGAATAACTCTCCTTCAACAAAATTTCTCCCCCTTTTTATCACATAAAAAATTAGGAGAAATGAACGTTATAGAGGAGAAGCATATACCGCAGAAGAGTGATTCAAACACAAATGCAAAAAATGTGTCCACAAATGCACTTATTATATCAAAACCATGAGGCCATTAAAAGCAGTTTTTGGCCTAAGGTATTCATAATCCAAAACAACAACCAAGTTCATCATGTGTCATCCGTAGAAGGAGCATCAACCAGGTTATCGCGTAGAAGCTTGTCCTGGCGTTCCACAATGCAAGTAAGATCCATGACCATGCGCTGCAATATGCGAATGTCTTCTCCATTTTCCACAGCTTGCTACTTAAGATCTTGGAGGAGTGAGTGAAGATCTAATGGAAATAATGTGTCCTCAGATGATTCGGTGCTTTCTTTGCAGTAGAGGCTTTAGCAGTAGGGGTTCAAGCAAAAGTTGCAGCAGCAACAATGCCTTTGTACATAGCTCTGGAGGCTGGAGGTTTCTCCTCAGCGGCAGGTGATGGATATGTGGATTTCCCTTTGATAGTCCATGTAGTGCCCATCCTTACATAGTACATGTTGGTGATGATTTGGTTCCAAAATGTTCCAACCATCCACTTCTCTTGCATTGCAGATGTATTAGAAGGAATTCCGGCAAGTTTGATAAGTTTGGCGATTACCTGACCATTAGGGGACAGCTTTCCCCGTTGTGTTGCAGCACTTGTTCATGTCTTGAAAAAGCAACACTCAAAGATTGAAGGGGATCCTTTTCAGAATGTGTGGCATGGATAGCACATCGTTAGGAGGGATGGTGTCCACACTCCCACTACGCGGCAGAAGGCAAAAAGCACAACATGGTGTAGGATTCTGCTTTTGATATTCAACTTAGTGGACTCCCGGTACTTGGGCACTTGCGCCTTCTTCCCTAGGATGATGCTATAAGAAGGGACACTTCCAAGCTCGGATAGTGGGTCAAGCTGCTTACATCCAAAAATATGGTTCACATCATGGGCGGAGAAGACAAGGGTGACCCCGCCAATGAACTTAACAAAGTGATCATCCTCATTAAACGTTATGTTGGCGTAGAACTCTCTCAGTTTAACTATAGGCAACTCTGCATACGATTCACAAAAGGATTTCAATTCAAGTTTCTCAAATAAGGATGCTATGTTAAGATCATTAACGACAAACAAATTGAAGTCGATGTGCTTGAAGGCAGCTATTTGTCTATCCATATCATCACAACTCGGCAGCCTAGTGCCAATAAGAACTTTATATATCTCCTTTTGGGAGACAAGAGATGTTACCAATGGAATGAAGCCTTTTATGGCCTCGTTGTCGGTGTCGTCCGTGGGAGAAACATGTGCTGGTAACTTGGGTTTCTTCATGTTAATCTTTCTCATGGATGTGCTGACGGTCTTAGGGAGTTTCCTTTTTCAGACTGGTCCTGGAAGCAACCCTCCTGGGTTTCATAACATCGTGGAGAAGTTCGGTTTGAGGAGCGGCCGTCTGCTGTAAACTTTCTAACATGTAGAGACTATGCCGTTTCTCTTCAAATTTGGAGAGGAGAGTGCCTGAGAGATGGGTTAAACTTCCAGAATCTCATCATCTACCTCATCATCATGAGAAGGTTGCTTTTCTTTTTCAAAATCAGCATACTCATCGATCTCAACAGTATTTGTCATCGTCATCAGCAACAGGGAAATCCTTGGCAGAGGGTGAAAGATAGGTGGATCCTCTATTGTGACGAGAGGAGTACCGTCTGTGTCTACCTCTTCCTCTTGGATATGGTTTTGGGAAGTCCTAGGTCCTCTGAGATGGTTTGCTCATCGGTTCAGTGTTCAACGACGATGGTGAATGATTCCTTCGAAGGAGATGAAGGTTTCTCTGGCGAAGAAGTTGCGGCAACAAGAGTCTTTTTTTGAAGAAATTCCGTCTTGGGTGCCATAGAGTTGGGAGAATCGGAGGTTGAGAGATTAGGGTTTCATGGATTCTTTGGTGAATACGAAACATGGCTTCTCCAATTGCCTTACATGGAATTAGGGATTATTAGAAAATTTATGAACAAAATATTTTCTTTCCTAAAATTCATATTGTTGGAAAGAAAAATATTCTTTCTTATAATTTATGTATTTTGAAGGTTTTGTTTAGATTGAAATATTTTGTTGCATCTAATTTTTCACAAAAAAAATTTCTAGAGATTTGACCATGTAATTTGTTTCAATCTCCAATATTTTGTTCATATGAACTTGTTGATATGATTTTGATGAGGCGTCGTATAGTAGGCGGACCCTGCTATGACTTTACAAAAGATATAACTTCCTATAACAATGATATGCTTCTTAGTAAAGGAAAAATATCATGAAAATATTTTCTATATCCTCTATTGTTCATTTTAGATCGAATGATGTGATTATAACATATGTTCATAATTAGTATTTTAATAGTTAATTAACTATTAATGAATTATTAATTATTTTATTAATTCAAAAGTGGAATATTTTTGAATTAATATTAAATTATTATCTCGTAAGACAAATCATAAAAAGTAAAAAATAATATATTCTTCCTATGTATGATAATTATATTGCTAAATTTGAAAATTTCTTATTAACCTTGATAATGTTAATAAGAAACATCCATTAATCATACAATGCATATGAATTACGTCTAGATATAATGACTAACTAATCTAGAATGAATCGATTTATTTTGGAAATAAGTGATTGATTATATTCATGAATAGAAGGTTGCTGGTATGTCCTGATCGAACATTTTGTAGTGCTCTATTGTGGGATTAAAATATCCAATTAACACAAAATTAATTTTGGATCATCCCCAACGGATATATGTACTAGCTAATGATATGATTTTTGAAGTTGGGAATGAAATATCATTTCTTTCCAACTATAGTAGACTGTTGATCGAATATGTCCCCAACCTTCTGTAATGCGCTTGAGATCCGAGAATCTGATTGATACAAAATCAATCAAAGAATGTTCTCAAATGATTCATGCATTATGAGAACGCATCTGATCGCATTTTTTTAGTAAAATAACTTCCTTAATAATTGTAATAGTAGGTTGGAGTTGGTCTATAAAAGAGAAAACACAAAAATAATTTTTGTTGTTAGAAATTATTGTGGCGGTAAGTCTTGGCATTCTTGTAGCGTTATTGTTGTGTTTAACCTGTGTGTGACTATCCAGGACGGAGTCTCCAAGTGAGCGTTCTCGTAGGAGGTGACTACAACTGGTTTAGCGTTAGTGAAGCCACTCCGGAGACACTGGTGGTTACAGATTCGAGGGACTCGACCAGAATACTGCCCATAACATCGAACTGCGTCTATCAGGGCCTGGGGAGAAGGGTGGTTGGTTGGTGAGTCGACGTACAAAGTTGGTCGAAGATAAGGTGTCCGTAGCAGACGTAAGCGGTCATGGATTGACAACCTTCTGTAAATGGTTATCTTGTTTGTTCGTTACTTGCAACAGGTGTACCTTGGTGAAGCCAATCCATAGGCGTCGGTGAAACTGTCCCTTACGTCGGGCTGTTGGGAAGGAGGACCTTGGGAGAAGGTTGTTCGCTGGTGAGTCGCGTACCACAGGTCCAGGTGAAGGAATCCATAGAAGGCGCAAGTGGTGAGAGACTGATAACCTCTTGTAGACATTTATTTTATTTGTTTTGTAAGAGAAGTCCACCAGACGACATCCGAACAAGTGGAGGATAGCACCATTAAGCCTGACCGGGAATCCATAGAATGGATATCCCGCTAGTGAGTCAGAGAAAGCTGAAGCTTCTAGCGAGGGTTCTGTACTCATTCTTTCTTGTTGATTTCCTTGTTATTCAACCTAGACACAATCAAATCTCAACAAGAGAGTTTCTTGCATTGATTAAGGTGATCTTACCACCCGTGGATAAAGACATTGTTTTCTTACACCACAAACGGTTTTACCTCCTACACTATAATCACTATTTCCAAGTATTAGTGAAAACGTCAAAAAGTGGATGTAGGCGTATTTGTCGAACCACTATAAAAACCTTTGTGTTCTTCGAATTAATGTCGAAGCCCATTTCACACGTTTTGTTATTAGATAAGCCTGAATGAAATATATTGTTCTACAGCATAAAGGTTGTGAAAGGTATTAAAAAATCCTTAAGTGGACTTCACACTAATTCACCTCCTTCTTACTGTAATCTTTGGGCCAATAATTGGTATCAGAGCAGGTTTAACATAAGCTTTACATCTTATTGAGATCCTGCAAAAGGTGTTACCTTTACGTGCTCTTTCATCTCTGCTACTTTGTTGAATTCAACAGAATCCTTATTCTCTGTTGGAATCAAACAATTGGTATCATAACAGTTCAACATAAGCTTTACGGCTTTTGAGATCTTGTATAAGGCGTTACCTTGTACGCGGTTTTTCATCTCTGCTACTTTGTTGAATTCGAGAGAAACCTTAATCTCTAGTTGAATCCAACAATTGGTATCATAGCGAGTTCCAACGAAAGCCGAACCGCTTGTTGAGATCCTATAGCAGCTCGTACTTTCTTCGTGTTCGATTGCCACTATACAGAAGCTTACGCTCTATAGCTATCACAAATTTGTTTCATTCTACAAAAGCTCTAAGCAGTGCTAGAATCCAATAATTTGTTTTAAAACGGGATTCAATTAAAGCTTAAGTGCTCAGTTATATCCTATAGATTGTGGTACCTGCTATACGTTTAAAATCACTACTGCGTTGTTTTCTTCTACTCAAACTTTAAGGTTTTCGTAGAATTAAACACTTTGGTATTCATGCTCTATTTAGTAGAGACTTGATTACCAGACAGCGTCATTTTTAATTCAACATAAGCTTTTGAGTATTGAGATTCAACATAGTTTCGCTTAGGTTTTGCAGTTCTTCAAAGAAGCCTATCAACTACTATGTGCCCAAACCACATACTAGGAATCCTCCCTTGTTTGATGGTAAGAATTTTTCCTATTGAAAAATTCGAATGAATGCTTTTGTAGATGCAATCGACGATCATTTGTGATTCTTCATAGAAGACAGTTTACTTTCTATATCGATCGATTTACAAACTGGTCCAAATGGTCGTCCCACACGGGAGTACCTTAGAATAAATCGACTCACTAAGACGGCTAACTACATTGAAAATATTTTTATAATATATCTTCTGCTTTAAACTTCCAAAGTTAATTTCTGAAAATTGTTTAATTCGATTTTCATTTATTAAGGTATACAATTTGTTGAAAAGAAATACCCTCTGTTGTAAGTTTCTGCGTTGCATAAAGTACTTACATGACTTTATTAATTATTTGTCTTCCAAAACGTTAAATGGGATGACACATTCCTAATTTACTTCTCAAGAAGAAAAACTCTTTTTATCCAATGGCTTAGTAAAGATATCAGCCAATTGGTGTTCTATATTAACATATTCTTCGGTTACAGAACCCTGTTCTACATTGTCCATTAGAAAGTGATGTCTAAGGTCAATGTGTTTTGATCTAGTGTGATATACTGGACTGCGAGTTAGATTTATCGCACTTGTATTGTCACATTTTCTTGCGAGTTAGGTTTACCGTAGTCCTCAAGTTGTTGCTTCATTCATAGAAATTGAGCGCAGCATTTTGCAGCTGCTATATACTCGTCTTCTGCAGTGGAGAGGGCAACAAAAGTCTGCTTATTAGAAAACCATGATATCGACTTATTTTCCATGAGTTGACAACTACTACTTATATTATTTCTGCCAATCTTACATCCTGATAAGTCAACATCGAAATATCCAATGAGATCAAAGTTGGATTATTTGAAATACCATATAACAAGGCTTACAGGAACCTTGTTGTTTGTTGACCCTTGGAAAGTCATGCCTAAGTTCTATGTGTTTTGATCTAGTGTGAGATACTGGATTGCAAGTTCGATTTATCGCACTTGTATTGTCACAATTTATTGCGACTTAGGTTTACCGTAGTCCTCAAGTTGCTGTTTCATTCGTAGAAGTTTAGCACAGCAGCTTGCAGCTGCTCTGTACTCGACTTCTGAGGGCAACAAAAGTCTGCTTCTTAGAAAACCATGATATCAGCATATTTTCCTTGAGTTGACAACTACTACTTATATTATTTCTATCAACCTTATATCCTGCTAAGTCAACATCGAAATATCCACTAAGATCAATGTTTGATTCTTTGAAATACCATATACCAAGGTTTATAGGAACTCTGTTGTACGTTGTCCCTTGGAAAGTGATGTCTAAGTTCAATGTGTTTTGATCTAATGTGATATACTGGATTGTGAGTTAGATTTATCGCACTTGTATTGTCACATTTTATTGCTAGTTAGATTTACCGTAGTCCTCAAGTTGTTGTTTCATTCATAAAAGTTGAGCGCAACAGCTTACAACTGCTATATACTCGACTTCTGCAGTGGAGAGGGCAACAAAAGTCTGCTTCTTAGAAAACAATGATATCAACATATTTTCCATGAGTTGACAACTACCACTTATATTATTTCTGTCAACCTTATATCCTGCTAAGTCAACATCGAAATATCCAATGAAATCATAGTTTGATTCTTTGAAATACCATATACCAAGGATTATAGAACCATTTAGATATCTAAAGATTCTCTTGACAGCTATCATCTGAGATTCTTTAGGAGTTGAATGAAATATAGCACAAAGACATACACTAAATAGTATGTCAAGTCTAGAAGCTGTAAGATATTGAAGAGAACCTATCATGCTTCTGCAGAGCTTACTATCCACTTCTTTACCATTTTCATCCTTATCTATTCGAGCATTAGTATTATAGTAAACAAAGGTTTCATGCCTTCTAGGTCGAATTTCTTCAGAAACTCTTCAATGTACTTTTCTTGATGCAAGAATGTACCTTAGGCGGTCTGTTGAATCTTTAAGCCAAGGAAGAATGTGAGTTCTCCCATCATGCTAATCTCAAACTCACTTGTCATGAGTTCAGAGAATTCTTTGCAAAGCTTTTCATCAGCTGATCCAAAGATAATGTCATCAGTATAAATTTGGACAACTATAAGATGATTGATTCTGTGTTTGAGAAAGTGAGAAGTGTCCACTCTTCTTATTTTATAGCCCTTTTCAACAAGAAATGATCTAACTCTTTCATACCATGCTCTAGGGGTCTGCTTTAGGCCATACAGAGCCTTGGATCGCTTATAGATGTAGTTTATGTGTTGTGGATCCTCAAATCTAGGAAGTTGATTTGCGTATACCTTTTGTTTGATTTCTCCATTGAGAAAAGTACTTTTTATGTCAATTTGATAGAACTTAAAATTGTTGTAGCAAGCGTAGGCTAATAAAAGTCGTGTTATCTCTAGACGTGCTACAATACCAAAAATTTCATCAAAATCAATACCCTCTTCTTGAGAGTATCTTTTGGCAATGAGTTGTGCTTTGTTTCTTGCAGTAGCACCTGACTCATTGAGCATATTTTTTAAAACCCATTGAGTTTCTATGATAGAGTGGCTTTCATGTTTAGAAACAAGTGTGCATATTTTGTTCCTTTCGAATTGATTAACCTCCTCTTGCATAACATGAATCAAATCTGGATCGTCAATAGCTTCATCTATTCCCTCTAGTTCTTTTTGTGAAAGGAAAGTAGAGTGTTCATAGAAGGCGTTTACAGATGTCATCTCTGAATGCCTCTATTAAAGTCTCCTATGACTCGGTCAATTGGATGTCAGTTTTGATATAAAGCCGGTGCTCTAAAATCATTTTATTGATCATTCTGAGATGATTCTTTAGAATTATCAATTATTTATTCAGGTTCTTTTTTATAATCGTGAGCAAAAGGTTCACCCACATCTTTCGTTGTTCTACAGAACTTTCTGTAGGTTATAGAGATATTATAATTCCTATAATATCTCTTATAGGCGAGTCATCAATTTTTACATTAATAGACTCTTTTATAGTAGAATTCCTACTCTATATGCTTTGCTAAAAAAAGAGTATCCAGGAAGACACCCCCATCTATCTTAGCTTTAGTTTTTCCGATATTGGCCTTCGAAGGTCTCAAGATGAAACACAGACTTCCAAAGGCATGGAAATAGGAAATGTTTGGTTTCCTTTCCCTGTATAGTTAGTTGATAGGGAGTTATCTCCAGTATGAGTCATAGTAGAACCGTATTAGATATGTAGCAGGCTATATTAACAGCTTCTGCTCAAATGTCATGTGGAGCACTATTCTCACATATCATGGTTCTGACCATGTCTATAAGGGTTTGATTTTTCCTTTCTGCTACTCCATTATATTGAGGAGTGTATGGTGCAGAGAAGGTATGATCGATCCCTTGGTCGTTATAGAAGGTAGCGAATACATGGTTTTCGAGCTCAATACCATGATTCGTCCTTATAGCTTTTACAGAAGTTCCTATTTCATTATGTAGTTTGTTAGTGAGCTTTATGAAACTTTCAAAAGCATGACTTTTATGAATTAGAAATTTAATCCATGTGTATCTAGAGTAGTCATCTACTACAACTAAATAATATCTTTTACAACAAATACTTTGAACTCTCGTAAGACTGAATAGATCCATATGTTGAAGTTCTCAAGGTTATGTAGCAGAAACTTCATTCTTAGACTTGAATGAAGATTTGGTTTATTTCCCAAGTGAACATGCTTCACAGAAGTTGTCCCGTCGAATTTGATGTTAGGTAAACCTTTTATCAACTCTTTTCTAGCAAGGTTGGATAATAATTTAAAGTTGGAATGTCCCAACCTCCTATGCCAAAGACGGCTCTCATCTTTGCCAGAAAGAAGGCATCTTTCTATAGTACAAAAGCTCTCATGTGTCAAAGTATAGATGTTCCTTTTCCGATTTTCAATAAAGTGAACTTCATTGTTTAGATACCATAACACTTATCTTGATGAAAAGTTATTGTATAACCTTAGTCATAAAGCTGGCTAATGTTCATCAGGTTATTTTTTAGTTCTTTAATTCACATAACTTCATCTATAATCATAGAATCGGGACTTCTCATGGTTCTTGCACCGATGAAAAAACCATTATTATTGTCACCAAACTTAGCAGACCCTCCGTTCTGTAGAGTTATGTACATCTCCTGTAATGTGCCCGGAGCATCCGACGTCTAGATACTAGTCATTTTCTATTACTTATGTTTTAAAGCAAGTATGACTTTCATTTTAAGTTTCTGTGTGAGCAGTGAGGCACATTCGTGCTTCTTCTTTCTCATTAACATAATCATCAAGATTTACCCAAGCAACTATTCCTTTCTTGGGCTTAGATTGTGCAGAAGGTTTTTCTTTCTCTTTAAGTAAAGGACATTCTGTTTTATAATGTATGTTCTTCTTGTAGCGCCCTCTCTTTAATCAATTTGCTTATCATGATTTTGGCTTTTCTTATTGAAGTGTCTCTTGGTGGCGAACCACAGAAGGCGTTAGCTATCACAGCGAGTTCCTAATCCGAATCAGCTTCTGCTTGACTATCGGAACCTTCTGTTGGTTCTTTCGATGCTCTAAAAGCTAATGTGGCCCTCTTTATGTCAGATTGAGAGGTTCTCTCCATCTCATGTGACATTAAGGAGCTCATTAACTGATTTAGGTGAAGAGTATAAAGATCTTTAGCTTTCATATTGTCGTTTCCTTAGCTTCCCAAGATTTAGGTAACGTACGCAGAACCTATCGTACTAGTTAAGAATTTGAATAGTGTTTGCCTAAATGTGTTAAAACATCAATTAGAAAGTTGAGTCTTTGGAACATATGTTCTACAGATTCCTCACCTTTCATGGCAAAATTTTCCTATTGATTAATTTAGAAATTCATCTTAATTTTTCTAATTTGGTCTGTCCCAACATATATTATATCAAGTTTATCCCAAATTTCATTGCTCGAAGTGCAAGTAGAAACTTTAACAAATTAACTTTCAGACATAGCACTAAACATTAAGTATTTTCTTGTCTTAGTAAGTCGTTTGATCATAAGGTATTCCCGTGTGGGATGACTATCTCGATTATTTTGTTGGTTCTTTTGTATAAAAGGTGAACTATCTTCTATATAGGACCACAAGTCATCATTGATAGCATTTACAAATAGTGACTGTATAGAAGGAAGAAATTTATGTAACATCTCAACAAGCGATTGCACCTATGTTGAACAAAAATCTCATATCAACCGTTGTTTCTAACAGAGCGTAAGCTTATGCAAAAAAGCAATATGATTCTTATAGAGCGTAAGCTTTAATAGATTTGGTAAAATTCCCAAGAATAATGTGATACAAAAGGATTTAGGCTGAACTGATCAGCAACCTTCTACGAATGGAAGTAATTCAAGATTAACTTTCATAAGTAATCAATCTATCCAAGATGTCTAATTAAATGAATATGGAGATATGATATGGATAATTCTCCCAAATAATGGTTCCTTACAAAACATTTCCATAAATAGATAATATATTTCTTTTAATGGAAATATAATTCCTATTGTAATAATTTGGTAACATAATCCATGAATTTCGATCAGATTCATATCTTGATCAATTCCCCTTTAATTTCATGACTAAATAATACTAAACGATTATTTAATCACAAAAATATTCATAAAGAAAGTTCTTAACATGAGTAGCTTCTATAGTTTAGATGGTTGACTTGTGTTTCACAGAAAGTCAATGTTCATCATCAAAACCAATTCAACATAATCGTATACCTAAAAAAATGTCACATCCCATCATGTGTGCACATACATGAAAACAATGTGGAACCTATAGTATTCTAATAAATGTAGTTTTAAATGTTTTCCATGTTTCTACCCAACAATCACAATCGGGCACATGTCATATGACCATTCTCATTGAACCTCATATGGCTCCATAAGAAAATGGTTGATGTTGCTTAACCTAGGTAAGCTATTAAGTGGTTGCGACCGACCTATTTACAAAACAGTTTAAAACGAAAAAATCATTGGTTCAAGTATCCCTAATTACTAATTTTTACATTCTAACTTGCAAAACTGTGGCGTTGCTCCAAAAATATCTTTGTTTACCGGCGTTGGACCCGATTCGGGCTTTTAGGCCCGAACTCGTGTTCGATTAAAAAAATCACATGCGACATAAAACATATGAGCCTAAAGCATGCAAACACCCACAAATCAATTATTTAGATCAAAGGGGGTGGGGAAGGATGGTGACCATGGGCCTATGCGCTTGAGTCCATGGCCCGTTACAGGTGCAAAAAAAAAAAGAAAATTCGAGAGACCCGCACCTACCTCATGTACCTGAGGGAGCTAGGATAGCACCTCGTTGGCTAAACATTGTCGGTCGATGCCGCTCTAGTGAAGCCTTCCCCCACGTCATATCTTGTGCTCCGCCTCCTCCGACTAATCCCTCGAAGTTCTCGTTCAATTTTTTCATGCAAAATAAATGGAAATAGGTTGTCAGCCATGCTCTAAGGTGAAAGAGTGGATGCATGATTATAAGTAAAAAGACTGAAAACTCACCGAGGGGTTGCTTCGCCCGGGACTGCCCGGGGAGGAAGAAGGACGTTGGAGAGTCCGTTAAAAGGCTGCCTTAGAGCCGGTCCTTAGATTGTGGCTGTGACAAGAGTGGGGTCGAAAGAAAGGTGATGGCTGGTCAAGAGGCTGTGGCCCATAAGCGCTGGATTTGTGTATAAGGAGAAGTTGAACTCCAGTTTATATGTGTGAGGGAAGAGTTGGCTTCCTGTTTCTCTTGAGGAGGAGAATGAACGTTTCTGAGGATTGTGTCTCTCTCCTTGTATATCGATCATTGCCATTTATAGGGAGCTAATTGTGTTTTATTTGTTTTTTTATTAGATTTTCCAGATTTTGTGTGATTTTTATATTTTTCAGATTTTATGAGATCTTGTTCCCTAGGATCAACGCTCTGGAGATCCTATTTTGAAGATAATTCTCCTCTTAAGATTTTGTTTGTTTGTGAAGTTTTACAAAATTTGGGGGGTTACACATGGCGCGCAAGATTGGAGCCACTCTTCTAAACGTCCCTAATTGACAAGTCCGATTGATATAAATCATCCCGGCCGGGCCCAAGGTACAGAGGAGAGGTATGGGCCTCCATGAAACTTCCTATCCACTTGTAACAGGTCGTGGGCTTAATATCATAGGTCTGTGGTCACTACTCTTCCTCTACCCCTTTTTCAAAATACTTAATCTATGGTTGTAGTGCATGTTGATAGGCTTATAAACTTTATGTCGCATGCTGGATTTCTAATAGAAAAACATGGGTTCGATATCAAAAACCCGAATTGGACGCAAAACTCGTAAAACATGGATACTAATCTGACTTGGCTCCGAGATATGGTCCAATGCCCATAAATCGGAGACAAATATTTTTGGAAGCAAACATCACCTTTTTGCATGCATAAATAAGAGCTAGTAAATAGGAATCCTTAAGCCTGCTGCTTTTTCGAATTAAATAGTTTTATAAAATTAAGTCGATGGCGACTCCTCAATAGCTTACCTAGGTTAAGCAACAACAAACATGTTTCTACAGAGCCTTCAAGGATGAGGGAAGGTAATGCGAGCCGTTCTTAAATCCTCAAAAACAATCTTAGACGAGGCAACATGGAGCCTCTCGCCCATCGCCATTAATTTCATCATAGGAAATATGGGACGATCAAACGAACGTCCAGCCAATCCAACTAGGAGCCAAGGGAGGATCCATCCCGGTCTTTTTCCGTAGGGCTTCGAGTGTCGAGGCACGGATTGGAAGAAGCTCAGAGGGAAAGGACCTCGGATCCTCGTGTCACCCGAACCGTCAAATCACACCGCAATTTCACGAAAAGGGTGCACATACATCTATTTAAGTGGTACAGGACAATCCAGACACAACACATGATTCAGATTAACAAACTCTAGGGCATACTAAAGTTCATTCTGCGTCTTATTATGACTTGATTCATTCAAGACCTACTCAATACCAGCATCGGCTTTATTATAAGACGAGTGAATAAAACAAAATGCAACAATATACGAGTGATAAAAAGTGTAATAGTCTATGACAAAAAACTATCAACTAGATAATATCAAACAACAACGCCTTTGGAAAAAAGGATATACCATCATAGTTAAAGACACTCGAATACCCTCATGAAGCTCCAGAAAATCTCACATGTTTCTTTGGGTGAGCTACTTTTGATAGCTAAAACTCGCACAAATATGAGACACGATACTTAGTGAGAACACTTGCGACTTTGAGAAACTTTGATTGTCAATGAAGTCGAGTCACTTTAGCAACCAAATAGCCGCCAAAGAACAAATCCAAAAGCTGCTCACCCTAGTTGTATATGCATGTGAGATAACTCTCATGTTACTACAAAACAAGCCTTTTTAACAAGTAAATACTTACAACACAAATGTAAAGTATCCCCACATATTCACATCCACAACTAACGTCGTTACCCGATCACAAAACTAACGTAAATTGAACACAAATAATGTTATTTGACTTACATAATATACAGAACGTCTACAAGCGAAAGTTCATAATAATATGGCCACGGTAATCCAAATATATAATTAGCAAACTATTTGTGAGCATCAAAGAAATAAATGATTCGAAAGTATTAAACAATAATACTAAATGAAGGCACATGAGCCGAACCTTCACATTATCTCGCATAAAATATCCAAAATCTAATATCTCCTCTCCTATTTGTTTTTATAGATTACGATCCACATTATTTCAATTTTGTCCAGAACCCGTCGTCTGGTCAAGACTTTTCTCCTTTTTATTGCTTGTAACCATAATTACAAACAAAAATTAGAATCGACCCTAAATCGAAATATGATTACTCCGATGTTATAATTAAGAATATTATTACAAACCAAGATCGTTGTAGGCACTAAATCGAAACAAAACCAAGATCATCCAAGTAGATTTAGGAAAAACCACATGTTTATATGTATGTTCCCAGGTCAAATTGCGAAAGCCAAAATTTATGAGTACGATCTACGAGAAAAAACCCGACAACATATGCCTTAAGCCTTCCTCTTCATCTTTATGCGATGGTCAATGAAATTGTCCTTCTATCGGTGGAAAAGGGGACCCAAATAATTTGAATGTAACGTACTATTCTATCAGCTTACGTCAATGATGCTTGGTCTACGCTGAACGTCACTTAACCTATGTCAATAATAAATCGATATACCTCAAAAATCTAATTTAAAGATCATCCAAAGGTATAAGAATTATCATGCATTATTTCGTATGTTAAGAAACGACATATTTTATATAATAAGAGAATTAATTATGTTATATAGAAATTTTATAAAAAAATAAAAAAATAAAACCTTTATAAAAATTTCAACAAATGGCACGTTTAAAAAGCCGAGGACAAAAACAATTACAGTGAAGATCCTATATATTTTGCTAGAGGTATATTTTTGAATTCGTATGTACGACTCTCTCGATGAAAACCTCATGTAGTAGATGAATTTTTATAGAACTGCATATCTTTGACAAATGATCTACTACACGAATCACCAAAATGAATACCGATATGCAATCGTCCGTACACATTGTTTTTAAATAGTCTAAGGAAAAGCATTTTTGTTTGCTTTGCATTTAGACCGGGATGTAGAGTTAATAGAATGAAAAATAACGTAGCGGCATTACCTTAATTTAGTACGTTCTAGTTGCCAAAATATTTAAGATCGTGAATCTTCCTCCACAACATGGCCTGCTGCCCCCAACACTTGAATGGAGTCGTCGGCATAATCGGGGCCTTGTCTGAGCAAACTACTCATTGATCTCGCTTTCTTCTTCCCAACTTCTGTGGTATCCTCCTTCTCGTCAACCTCTGCTTCTTCTCCTACTTTGTTATCATCTGCAAAGCTTTTAACATCTTCAGCCCTCCAAAGGAATGGTGGGCCAGCATCATCGATACATGGCTTCTCGCTCACTTTCCTTGAAGTTGCCCCAACGACGCTCCTGGCACTGTCTCGAACGCTTGTCGTGCTCCTCAGCCTACCCTTACCCAAGTGATGCTCGCACAATGAGTACCCTACCAGCGTCTGCCTGCCGCATCTCCACCCTCTCCCATTCACCCTGCTGCACCTCGATCCCTCCATACTCATGCCGCTGGTACCGCCATCCCTACCTCTCCTCTTTCCTCCAGTAGTTCCTCTTTCTTCATAGCAAACATCTTCCAACGAAGGCCATCTCCTATTTGGAGACAACAATGCCTTGTCTTCCTCGTGCCATCTATTGGCATCTGTTGTAGCATCGAAATGATCATTAATGTCTGCGCACGGTAGTGACTTTATATGCTAATATAGCCAAATTATCGTGTGCCACACATTCCGATTACTGCGCCAAGAAGAACAAAGATGTGGACCTAAATACTAGCGACGAAGGTCAAGGGTCCGAGTGATGTACCTTTGCTTTCCGAAGGAAACACAGGAATCGTCGCAGATGACGTTGTCCCTTTTCCGTTGGGAGCTCTACAACACCAACGTGAGGGATGCGAATCAATTAGAAACCATAGTCGGTGTGAGAGTCATTGTTTGGCACACATGTTGTAGTATAAGCCCAATCGATCAATTAGAGACCAATCAGAATATCACAAGTTACTTTGGGTTTATGATGTTCTTATATCTCTTACCCAACTAGTGGGTTTAGTTGATTAAGGTGGGGTGGGGGGGCCAACAACCATCCGGACTAACATGTGCCCCATTATTACACTTTATATATGTAAATAAACAAATTCCCTTAAAATGGTAGACGAAACCAATTACTATATTAAGCCGGCATTGGGACAGAAAGTTAGTAGTTGGCTAACTAAAATAACAAAACTCTAAAGTTACTATATTTTCGATTTTTATTCATTTGTATTGGGTAGTATTTGGGTTCTATTCTATCTGTGAACTGGGCAACAAATTTGATGAACAGTGATGGTAATAATAAAGTCTACAATGACGACAATAATTGTAAGAAAATAACTAAAAGCTTAGTAATTGTTGTTTACCCGGAATCGTTGCTTGCCTCCCCTTTGACCTCCTGCCCAAAATCCCCCACGCCCACCCACAAGAAAAAAAAAGAAAAAGAAAAAGATAATAAATCAACCACGGATGGGATTGAAGATCTGCTAAAATCTTAATTAGCAATCGACACCATGAAATAATGACCAAAAAAACTGGAAGGAGACCGACGAAGTCAGATCTCAGAGGGAAAGAAATTAAGAAAAGGACAGCCATACTCACCACGGCCGGCCGCTCCCTGTCATAGCGGTCATCGATATCGAAGAAGAGGGGATCGGTTAGGGGGACCGGAGAAAGCGAAGAAAGAGGGAGGGGGATTTGTCTCTTCCTTATCCTCATCCCTTCTCCGTCACTTCGAGACAAGAAGTGGCTCAGGCAGGGATCGGGACGGGACCGGGGGCTAAGGTCGTAAGAACAGATTGAGACGCGAGAAAGAGAGGGGTTGGGAGTTAAGACGAAGGCTCGTCACTTTGAGGATGTTTGTTGGGCAGGGAGGGGGTGCAAGTGAAGAAGGATTTTCCAGATTAAAAAGGCGTGTAAGAAAAGTAACGTGATTAAAAATATGTAATTATTCTATTAAAGTTTTTAACTTGTTTGATTAACGGGTGTCAACAAACTCAAAATGAAAGTTTTAAATATCAGAAGCTTAGTGAACAGCCTTACCCAACAAACTAATGAAGCGATACTTCTTAAGACATTGGGAGAACATTTTTAAAATTGCATTGTTTTCCTAGAGGGGAAACAAATAAAAGAATGTTGGGTTTTTCTTATTAGTCTGCCGTCGGTTGTGATTCATCGATTTTCAAATGCATCTTTCTTTCTTTCTTTTTCTTCCCTAAACTTAGAGGATGTGAAGATAGATAGATCTCAAAGTTGGGTCGATCTTTGGGAACATGGTACTGGAAAATCACGAATCCTATGTATGGTTTATATTAGAAATTAATAAACACTTCACCGACTTAGGGAACCGGCTCTTTATCTCGTTTTGCTGATCTTTTCGGTCGCACAAAACAAATCACTTCCTCCTGCTGAAACATTTTGTTATTCCGTCGGTTTATGCGGATGATGATGTAAATTGAACTGAATGACCTTTCGTTACGCCCTTCGAGTGACCAAAGACTGCCGGCAACGCGCCCCTTCCGTTGACTGGATCAAGACGGTAGCTGGTAGACAAACAACAGGGCCGGCCTATGAGACGGGTTCATAGTATAATACATATTTCGATTCTGTTAGTCATTTAAAAGGGGCGTTTGATCTCATCGAGTAGCTGCTATTCGACAGGGTTAATATATAGCTATTTTATACCAACTAATATGAGTTTTGTTCCAATATAACCTTGATCCCCAAACTATTTCATCAAATAACCTCCTAAGTTTAGAAATTCCCCAACTAACCCAGTGAAATCGGCCTTACAAAGGCCGACTTCGACCATGAAGGAGCGAAACTGAAGTCGGCCTTACAAAGGCCGACTTTATGTAATTCATCTCACCCGCATGAAGTCGGCCTTTGGAAGGCTGACTTCGGAACAATTAAAGGAAAAAATAATATTTCACTGAAGTCGTTCTTTGTAAGGCCGACTCCTTACAAATTAGAAAAAAAATTTCATCCAGCCTCTTCACTTATTCACCTATGGGTAAAATATTTCCTACCAAAGTACAACATTTACTTCCCTTTTCTATTTATTCTATTTTGGAAATGGTCCATTTCCTTATCATAAATATTTATTATTTATAAATATTCTTTCCCCTTCAATTTTTATTACAACGCCCATTTCTATTCATATTCCTTCCCCTTCCTTACACCCCCACCCATCAGTCTAGTCTTCCACTAACTATGATTGAAATTACTTTTTCTAAATTAGGAGGAAGTTGCCTTTGTAAGGGCGACTTCCTTTATTGGCTTATGGAAGTCGGCTTAGCCGACTTCATACGGGAGGGACTGATGGCATAAAGTCGACCTTTGTAATACCGACTTCAGGTGAAATCGGCCTTACAAAGGCCGACTTCCTTCATTATCGAAGTCAGCCTTTGTAAGGCCGATTTCGCCGGGTTAGTTAAGGAATTTCCAAACTTAGGAGGGTTATTTGACGAAATAGTTTGGGGATCAACATCATATTGGAACAAAACTCCAACTAATACACGTTACGGGATCTAATGAGCTTTACATAATGAGTATTACATGCATTAAAACTGATACCAAAAGTACGAAATTAATTCGGATTTTATTCATTAAATAATAGTCAAACATAATGTCTTTTAGCAATAGTGACCAAAAGCAACTGCTTTATTTATTAAGCGCAGAGGATCTGCCGATCACAATTTAGCCTCAGGAAATGCAACAAACCCTAACATTCATATTTTATTCACTAACCATCTAAATTACTACGCCAATTTTATTTTTTTTTGTAATTAAGTTGGGGCGGGATGAATAATAATAGTCGGGTTTCGCATTGTCTAACCTTATGAAAAGAAGAGCTTATTAAGAAATAAAAGTGAATAAATATTTGATTTAAAATTTCAAAAGTTGACTCTTTCTTATCAATAAAAGATTAGTAAAAATTACTATAGAGATATTCATAAAACTTAACTTAGTTAAGAAAGAAATTATTTGCAGTAACATTTTTTTTCCCAGAAAATCGAATGAGTGCATTATGACATGTCTCGAGTTGAAAATATCTATAAAAGTTATTGACGGGTAACGAAATCATTCACACAACCATCAGTAAGTGTTTGGTTCTTAAATTATGAAATGCGAAACGGATGTGGGTAAGTTTCTTTTTTTTTTTTTTTGGGGGGGGGGGAAGAACGTGTAGGCATCTGTTCCTACAGCTGCCCTCCGCACATGCCCTTTTTAGTTTTATCTTTGTTTGTTCCCTGTCCTCCTCTCCCGTTTCCGCTGCGGCAATCCCTCTCTCTTCTGTTTGGGGAACAGATCCAACTCCCCGCCTCTTCCAACTGGGGCTGCCCCCAATTTCTTGTGGGGCAATTTTGTAAGAACAGATTCCTGATCCTCCTTGTTTCTGATTAGGGTTTCGTTTTCCCCCATGGTTTTCTAGCCGTTTGTGCTGCAAAGTTCCTGTCTTTCGGTCTAACCCGATCAAATGATCGGGGTTTTGGAGCTGATTTCTTGAGTTGGGCTTGATTCGGAAGGAACTTCGAGGACCAATGATCGTGTTCTGTTGGGTGTTAATCCTAAATTTGGGTTTGTGTTGGCCGAGGTGAACGCTTAATTGGACCTTCCAAGGGCCAGTCGATCTTAGTTTGTATGGCTACGCCGTTTAACTGACCTGGTTGTTGCGGTTTTATTGCCGAGCAAAGGGGTAGTTTTTGACTCGGGATCACGATGGCCGAGGAGAATCCCAGTTCGATGAACCTTGACCTGAATCTGCGCCCTATGCCTGATCCCGAGGGGGAATCCTTGCCTAGCGTGGCTTTGAACTTGGATCAATGGATTGAAGAACCTTACCGCAGGCTTAGGGATGTCGCTAGGCTGAGGGCTCGACAGAGGAGATGGCGAAGGATCCCGATTTCTCCTGAGAGAAGGGATGTTTCGATGGACCTGAGTGAGTTTGTGGTGAGTACCCGGGAGGGGGCGGTGTTGCAAGCCGGGGAAGGCAGTGTAGGACAGGAGGGAAGGATCGATGAGTTGCAGAAAGCTTGCGAGAATGTAGCAGTGAATTTGGAGGCTGGTGGGCCGGAAGGGAATGATGTTTCCGTGAAGGGTATTGAGAAAGATGGGAGCTTCTTTGATTGTAACATATGCTTTGATTTGGCTAAGGACCCAGTTGTTTCGTGTTGCGGCCATTTGTTCTGTTGGCCATGCTTGTACCGGTGGCTTCATGTCAGTGTGGATGTGAAGGAGTGTCCCATGTGCAAAGGGGAGGTCACGGTTAAGAATGTGACCCCTATATATGGCCGTGGGAATGGCAAACCTAAGGATGGGGAGGATAAAAATGCTGATATCCCTCTCCGACCCCAGGCACATAGAATTGAGAGCATGAGACAAACTCTCCATAGAACTGCCTTTAATGTTCCAATTGAAGAATTGATTAGACGTGTAAGGAGTAGATTTGACCTAACAAGGGACTTGGTTCAGTCATTGGAGACCAATAATATTCATGAAACAGATGAGAGGAATGCTGCGAGAATCGATCGGTTGTCCCATGATTTTCATGAAAATGCTGCAAGAACTGCCTCCCTCATTGATAGGTTGCTAGCTGCTCGTATCCATAGAGAGCAAATTTCTGGTCCACCGCCAACAGATGAGATAGTTGATCTGACACAGAGTGGGAATGCCTCCCATGAGGTGGGGGAGGCTCGTCGGTCCCACCAGCTTCTACTCAGGAGGTCTCATGCTTACAGAACTGCTGCAGTCTCATCTCTTTCATCCACACTCGGTTCTGCTGAGAGGATACTTGAGTATCTTCATACTCACTCGGGGAGAAACCATGAGCACCATCCTCCTGGTGATGATAGGGATTCTTTCCCAAGCATTGCTGCTGTAATAAACTCAGAGAGTCAGGTCGATGCTGCCTTGGAGATCAATTCCATGGGGTCCTTATCGACTTCTACTTCCAGGCGAAGGGCTGATGGCAGTTCCAGGGCCTCTGATATCGATAGCTGGGGGGATTCTCGCCCGCCCAGAAGGAGGAGATTGAACGGAGGCATGTATGTGTATCTTCTTCTAATACTTTGATAATGCAGTGTTCTTTCCTATAATTAATTTGCCAAATTCAACCATGAATTAGAAGGTAATCATTGTTTGACTGATTGTTGATAGTAAATCCTGTTTCTTTGTTATTGGAATTTTCTGCTTCGCAAAAGCCTTAAGTTCACATATTGTTTCTTCCAACAAAGACGAACTTATTATATGTAATTCCGATAGTAGGCAGTAGCTTTCTTTAGTTGGGGGTTCATTGAAGGATGTGTGACAGGCCTTTGAGAGACCATGAGTGAAGAATCGACAAATGACGGGCTTTTGTTGTATTTGTCGATATCTTCAAATGCCAGTGGTGCTGGATTTCCGTCCATAATCTCTGCATGCTATCCAATGATAACATGTTCAATAATGTTTCTGGTCGCTTCTACTACCAAATCTTTATTAAATCTCTGTATCATATGTTTGTCTGTCCCTTTTTATGTTTCAATTGGATATTTCTCTGCAGGGAGCTGGGAGCATTTGCCTCACCAAGCAGTGGAATGAGTTGACTTCTTGTCTGCGTTATTACTTCTCCCGTGCAAAAGATCGATTGGCCGCCCTCTCTATAACCGCCCCATCATGGGGGACTCAGTCATATTGTCAGGGCAGAATTGGCTCACTTGTGTAAAATTTGGGGGGGGGGGGGGGGGGGTTGGTGTGGTTGCCCTCATAAGAAAGAATCCTCTTCTTCCACATGGTGGACCGATATTGTCTAGTCACGTTTTTTCGAGTTTGTCCTGGTGTTGGCTGTAATAGTAGATGACTAAGCATGTTTGTGTTGTACTATATGTAGCGGATGTTATTACATTCCATGTCATTTGTCATTCTACTTGAACAGGGTAGTGGTTCGCTCTTGCATACTTGGTTCTTTTCTTATTTTCCTTCTCCAACACATTTTATCACTGCCCTCCTTGTGCCCCCTATGCCACAACCACGTTCAGGGTGGCAACGGTAATCGTAAGAAATTATTGATCTGGTCGTTGCATTGATCCCTTAACAAACTGTTGTCTACGTCAAGGCCTATTTGTATAAAGTCTTTCTCTTCTCTAGAAAGTTATGCCCATCGATTCTTACCATATCGTAGATTCTGCAATGCAACAAATACGATATTTCGTAGATTCTGCAATGCAACAAATACGATATTTGATTGTAATATGACCGAAAAAACAAAATTACTAATTTCATATTAATCAGACAAATCCAATAACGTAAGCCTCTTCACAAGTTATTCACATTGTTTCTTACTAAAATGCAAGGAAACAACTTAATGCAACATACATTTGAACAATATTCACAATGGAATGGCGCCGACTTACCAAAAATGACCATAGTGTCCTCTGACTTTTAATTTACTCATATTCTAATATAGTTGCATGCTCCATTTGAAACTACATATATTGGGTCAAAGGAAATCCAC
This sequence comes from Melastoma dodecandrum, assembly GCA_029817715.1. Taxonomy (NCBI): domain Eukaryota; kingdom Viridiplantae; phylum Streptophyta; class Magnoliopsida; order Myrtales; family Melastomataceae; genus Melastoma; species Melastoma dodecandrum. The sequence continues at coordinate 67,850 of JARUPY010000504.1, forward strand.
AATTGCAGATTACAAGGAAAACGAAAATCTGATATACTCTTTAACACCCATTCACTTTGGTAGAAAAGCAAATTTTGTCAATTCCTTAACTTAAATTCAAAATATATACAAGAAACCAAATGTATCAACAAAGTAATTGTAGTAAACAAACTTTCACTAGGATAATTAACCTTCCTCTAATAGTGAACGACAACTAACATTATAAAATCGATTTCAAAGCTCTAATTTTGAACAACTACGGATGCTACATCGAGGAATTACTCCTTTACTCTATCATTGCATGAAGATCCCAATTATTGAAAATTAAAAGAAACAAAACACGACAAAGATATTGATAGAGCATCATAAGGAAACCGCGATCACTAGACAAAATAGAGAAAACACACACCAGCACATCTGATGGAGGAAGACCAGGAGCAAGGCGTCAATGCAATATGGGCCGAAAGGTGGGGGGTAGGAACTGCGTCCAGAGTTGAAGATGGAAGGGACTACGCCGAGTCCAAAGGTGAAGATGGAAGAGACCGGGCAGACAGATGGACGAAATTAGAAGGTCAAGCAAGATACAGGACGATTATGTAAATAAGACTAGTTAAACATTTGGATATAAGGGTTGTGTGTTGGACAGTGGGAGACAGGTTGTTAGAAGAAAAAAGGAATTGGGTAGAGAGGGGTGTGTGTGGGTGAGGGTTGCCTACCATGGCATCCACCGGGCTGTGGTGGAGTCCGGCGTCGTTTTCATAATCATCTGACGAAAGGAAGATATTCAACTGTGTTTGTTGGCTACCGTGATTTCCCGCAACAAGTGGTATTAGAGAGAGCTCCACAGCTCGACCTTCTCCGCTGGCGATCCAGTTTTCGAAGGAAACGAGCAAGGTCAGCCAAGGGAGATGGAAGAGATATTTAAGTTGTTATGGAAGTTAAGAAAGAAGGTGGATAACATTTATGCGAAAATTACAGCCTTCGAGGTTCGAAGGGGAATCAAACGGGGGATTCCGCCTTTACCCCTGTAATACCCCAAATTGGAAAAAATAATAAATCTGGCAATTAGAAAAAAATTAAAAATTAATTCATCAAAATTAAGAAAGAAGGAAGGAAATCAAAAGTGGATGTTTGGAGAAAGAAAGATTGTATCCCATCAAGTAGAGGAGGAACTTAGACATTTTCTGACCTTTCATACAATCTCCAATTAGACAATAATCACACCTGCAAAAAAATCAATCAATCAGGATCTCTAAAAATCCTCCCCTTCCTAAGAGCCCCGGAGACATCCCTCATCTCAGATGTTCATCCTCTCCTCTGGGGAACCGAAGGCTCCACCGCTCCGGGAATCGGAGGCCAACTCCTCATCCCTCTACATACAATCGGAGGCTAACTCCTTCCGAGATACACACAGAAATCGGAGCCAAGGACTCCCAATCTCCAATCAGAGAGACGTCCCTCACCTCCAGACGCTCCACCCCCTCTGAGAAACCGGAGGCCAACTCCTCTGGGAATCGGAGACAAATTCCTCCACAAACAATCGGAGGCCAACTCCTCCCTGACGTACACACAGAAACCGGAGCCAAGGACTCCCCCTCTCCAGTGCTGACGAGCCAAAGCCTCCCGACTAGCCTACCAGCCGACACCCTCCCGGCGTCATTCATCCTCCTCGGGCCATCCCGGGGCGAGGTAACCCCTCGGTGAGACTTCCTCTCACTTTGCTAACTCCAGTATGCTCCTACCATGTTCGATATGCTGACTCCATCGTTCCCTTTCTTCTTTGGCCTAACACACACACAACACCATGGGGTGAGGAACGAGCCTTCGGACAAGCTCGTGATGGCCGGAGTTACAGACAAGGGACAGCCGGCGCGCCACCTTCCTCCGGTATTGGATCACGGCGAAAAAAGGTCGTAATCACATAAACTCCTCCCTAAACACATCTTCGTACGTCTCTTAGACCTCAAAGCTTTCACAATAGCTTTGGGGGTCGATTTTGCATTCATTTGTAGCACGGAAGTGTCGGGACATCTCCCGGCCTTCTATTTCAATTGTTTTCTACATGAACGCCTCCAAAATCTGGTTTTTTCGAAGAGGTTACGGACGTTTTCGAACGTCGAACCCAAAAGGTCAAATAATCTACAATGAGTAATGATCTTGAAAATATTTTTGTTTTAATTTTTGGTTGATCGAGGATCGGGTTATTCCCCCCCGAAACGGCAGCCACTTTCGCTGGCCGCAGCAGGACAGCCTGTTGCATTGTCGTTTCCGGGGAAGTTTCGAGAGCTCTAACCGTTGGATCTTGTTCAAATTTTTCGGAGATAAACTAAACTTCAAAACGGTTCGAAAATATACATATCAACCGTTGAAGTTTCTTGCATAATACGAAACAATCTCGCGGATAGACTATATACCCAGTAAAGTCTACTGAATGTTGTAATCTTTTTCTTTATGTAATAATGGCAGATCCCACCATTGAATCATCCAAATTTTGTAGATGTGTTCTTTATTTCATCATGGTGATTTTCATTTATTATTCACATTTTTTTGTTTTGAGGATGTAAAGTTTTCTATTTTTCTTCCCCGAACTTTACCCGGCCGAAGTCAGACCGAATCTACAAAATGGTCTGACCTTTTACACCTGTATATCTTACGATCCATGTGAAATTTTTCACACATATTCTTCATAGCTTTACCTTTCTGTGAAGCTTTTTTGCACTCCGATCGAACATTCGAGGACCAAGATATGATAGGAACAACACCGTCTGTGCAAACCGTTCCGCATTTCTGGACAGCCAATTTGGTTCCTTAATCTTGAGAGATTGCACCATTAGATTTTCATAAAATTTAATAGGTAAACTCGACATTAAGTTTCAGATCTATTGGTTTAAATTTCAATTGAATCAAACAATCCTACCCAAAGTTATAATCCGTTTTCTGTACTGTGCGCAATTTGTGTTCGTTGTGAATCGTGATTGCGTAACTCTTTGTAATATGATTAGATTACATTGTGTTTGATGAACATGATCATCGTTTATTTATGTAAAACATACATGAAGTCATGCGCTCTACTATCTCGCATAACTTACACTTCGCCTTTTGGTCTATGCATGTACGACGGACGCACAAATTTCAAAATCCCGGCCCAAGCCTCTCGAAGGATTGTTGAAGGCGCGTGAATCTTTCCGCACGTAAAAACGCGATGTCAAGACCATCAAGCGGCTCCAACCTCCACATGAGGTAAAAGGGGAGGTGCGGGCCTCCCCGAAAAAATAGAAAATCCACTTGTAACAGGCCGTGGGCCCAAGTGCATAGGCCCACGGTCACCATCCTTTCCCGCCCCCTTTGATCTCAATAATTATCTGTGCTTGACCGCATGCCTTAGGCTGATAGGCTAGTCGCATGTTGTTTGCCAAACACATATGAGTTCGGGCCCAAAAAGCACGAATCGAGTCCAACGCCCGTAAAACATTAACATGAGTCCGGAGTCATGCCCGGATCGGGTCCAACACCCGTTAACAAAGAACAAACTTTTGGAGCAAACGCCACCTTTTCGGATGTTTAATTGTAAGAGTTAGTAATTAGGAATCCCCGAATCTACTCTGATTTTCCAACTTAAACGAAACTTTTAAAATTAAGTCGGTGGCGACTCCGTATAGTTTACCTAGGTTAAACAACAACCTTTTTACGGAGCCATTTTGGATGAGGAACGGACGACACGAGCCGCTCCCGATTTCTCCCGAAAGTTCCTTATTCAGATTATACTCAGCCTTTCGCCCGCCAACTCTTAGGAAAACAGAGACAGTCGGCGATGGCCCGAGGAGGCCCAGTTAGGAACCTGGGGGGGGATCACCCAATTCCCTTCCGCAGTATCCGACGCTCAAGTCGTGACATCGACCGGCGGGGCCTTGGGGAGCGGGCTCGGATCCTCGGGTCGTCTGCGTGCTAGGCCGGAAGGCGCGCTTACACCCCGGATGGCGACTCCGCTTGGGACTCCACATGTGGATTCTTTTCGAACACTCTTACATTTTCAATCCACATGCGGAGATGAGTTCTTGTTTGCGCATGTTATTGTTTGGCTCGGTGCCCTTTGTCCACCCTCATGGTTGTGTTTGTTTACCGCTTACTAGGCATGTCTAGGAGTGCCCGAACCCGGGGCTAGGATTTTTAGGGGGGTCACCGAGAGGCCTAGGCTGCTGCTCTTTGCAGTATGGTTTTTGGCCGGGGCCCCACCTCCCTTAGTCTGAGGGAGGTTTAGAAGCCTTTATCCGAGAGTCTAGAATTGATTGCCCACTACAGGTACCAGACGCCTCATGTGCATTTGTCTGTTAGTGAGCGACTGCTACATGTACAGGGACAGGTGTAGATACACTTTGTCTGCTATAACTGTAAAACTAACACTGCTCGTTTTGCAGTTTGATGGAGTTTATTACAATGGACTTCAACATCCTTCATTTATCCTATCCCTACCTATTTTACTGCTTATTGCATTCATGTATTCGCATGACCACATGAGTGTATGTTCGATTGCAGTAGTTACATTATCATGTCATTCACAGTAATTGTTCCATTGCATCACTACGTCTGATTTACAATTGCAGTTACATAATGCATGATTTTCTGCATATACGAGTTCGATTAAGTATCATCACAAATTTATCATTCATCAATTACATGATTGCATGATACTAATCCAAACATTATCTCTATTTTTCTTCCGAGGTTTAATTCTTTAATATGGCTCTTCGAACGGGACTAGGGACACATTACAAATCTACAAGCACAAGAATGCCAAGGATTTATCGACGACTACTAAGGCCTAAAGTCGAACATCTAACAACATGAAGAGCAAAGTTTCCATTACGGCTACCAAGGTCCAAAGCCGTGCGTCAAACGACATGAGCCCAAAGTAATATCAACGGCTACCAAAGTACAAAGCCAAGCACGAACACCAAAGATCACCCAACAGCTACCAAAGTTCAAAGTCAAATCTGCAACAACATGAAAACCCGAAGGACATTACATCTCACAAGCCAACCGCAGTCAACATCGGAGCTAATGACGATCCCATAATGCTGTTAACGGACATGTTATGATCAGACACACCGGGAACATCATGCCTCTATTGATCCGAAATCTGTTCCAAGGAAACATAAGCGATTCCACTACGTCATTAGTCGGCACAACTTCGGCACCAACGGAAACTTCTATTACAAACAAAGACGATTCCCCAGCATACAACACAAGCATTGATCCTCGACATGGGGTCGTCTTTCAATCTACTTCTCAAACTCTCACCCTCGACATCAACAATCCTGAGAAGAATTACAAGAGACAAATCCTCTAGCTTACATCCCGTCATCGGCTTTCTTCACCATGCCAATAAAGCATTCTAGCACAAGGGGCAAACCTCGGCTTCCCAACGACCCTGTGATATTAGGACACCTGCAATCAATCAACCTTCAAATACGATCACTCGACGTCTGCAGACATTCAACCTCATTGTTTCTACGATAACAAGAACTCGACGAATGTCGGATCCAAAGCATCCCCATGACAAATAACATGAACATGGACAAGATCCTTCAAGAGACGGTAAATACATAGCGTGATTGGCATCAGAAGCTCCCATTCGCATTACTCGCCTTTCAACAACTCAAAGACATGTCTGGCAGGGCCACCGATATTCAAACCTCCAACACCGAGGCATCCATTTATCTCACAACGGAGATGAATCGTCTGGGGAAACGCTTACATAACAGCTTCCCCCACACCAAAGAACATGCAATCTACCCTAATGATGACGCATACTCGGACTGGGGCAACTCCCATCAAGCTCATCGACAATACATAAGTGATCAACGCAGCAGAAATTCAATCACTGACTCTTTGGAGCTCGTCCCAAGGAGAAGGCCCACCACATGAGAAGGCCAGTTACCTGCCCAGACCCACCTCAATGGGCAATCAACAATGCACATCCAAGGATAATCGACTTGACTTCTAAGGAGACGTTCGCTATCAAGCACACACTTTCTAGAAAGCAACCACCTTAACCGAGAAGAACTTCCACAAGCACTCAACGTAGATACTCTTCAACATTACAATACATGAAAGGGAGTATTTGTTCCTTGATCAGTACTTTCTTACAAAAATAAGTTACATGAACACACTTATTTTAGCCCTAGTCGCATGTTGACGAAGGCGTGGGTGGCAGAGTGGTAAAGTTTCGAGCCAAAGCCTTGAAACAATTTTGAGCCAAAGCATCAAAATATCCTTCGTTGTCACAAAACGACGATCTACATGAAAGGGAGTATTTGTTCCTCAACTAATACCTTCTTTGCAGAACAGGTTACATGAGCTTACTTGTTTTGCCCTTCGGCTTGTCTCATAGGTACGTGAACATCCTAGGCAGACGACGAAGGTATGGGTGGCGGGGTGGAAAAGTTTCGAGCCAAAGTTTCGAAACAACCTTCGTTGGCAAAACAACGACGACAACAACACGAGAACAATCCGAGGCAAATTCCAAGCAATCCTGGGGCAAATCCTCGACCGAGCCTGGGGCAAATCTCCAAGCGATCGTAGGGCAAATCCCCGACCGATCCTGAGGCAAATCTCCGAGTGATCATGGACATATCACCGAGCGGTCTTGGGGCAAATCTCCAAGCTAACCTGGGTCAGACTAAGCAATCTTAGATAATTCTCCGTTGACAAACCAACGAATCACATGAAAGGAGTACATGAGCGTCCTAGACTGACAATAAAGAAAAGCAACGAATTTCGAATCGGAGCTTTAGAACAATCTTCATCAGCAAACTTCTTTATATCCCCAAGAAATCAACTGGGGCAAAGAACACTGATAATAAACACGAAAAGGGAGAATCATTCAAATATTACTCTCTTCATCAAGCTAATGAAATTACAAAAGCCCATTTCGTTTACGTCATTTGTCTCGTGGGCAGGTACAAGAGCTCCTCACACGAATGGTACACAACTCCTATGACAAAGGCGACGGTGGCAGATTGGCAAAACTTCAAGCCAAAGTCTTGTCACAATTTCGTCAAATCTTTCGATTCCTACGAACGAAGATGCACTGATGAAACCTTACAAAAGGGAAGTACCAAAACCCTACACTACTTCACCTTTCTTATAAATGAAATTACATGAGCAAATTTCATTTCTACTCTAAAAGAATCAAGTTGCACGAAGACACTTGTTTTCTTGTCATCTGTTTGATGGATACATGAGCAACCTTATACAACGGATACAAAACCAGAGTAGCCACTTCGTCAAACCTTCGATTCCATCGGACGAAGATGCAATGACGAAACCATACAAAACGGAAGTATCAAAGCTCTATTTCGCCTTTCATATAAATGAAGTTACATGAGCAAACTTCATTTTTACTTTAAAAGAAACAAGTTACATGAGCTCACTTGTTGTCCGCCTTTTGGCAAGTGCAAGTACATGAACATCCTTGCATTACGAACAAAGGCGCGGGCAGTTGGGTGGAAATTTTGAATCAAAATTTAAGATTGCCTTTGTTTATCACCAAGGATGATTACATTAATTCAATTCTAACACTTTCTCCATGAAATAAGTTACAAGAGCTCACTTGTGTTTCCGCCCTTTGGCGAGTGCAGTGTAGGTACATGAGCATCCTACATTACAAACAAAGGCGCGGGCAGTTGGGTGGAAAATTTCGAATCAAAGCTTCAAAATTGCCTTTGTTGTCACCAAAGATGGCATTTCGATTGGTTGAGTAATTTCAGTCGGACGATGGCATTTCATAAAGCAAAGCATACCAGTTCTTGTGACTCACCAGCCGATCCCCTTTTTACAACTCCAGCAGCTTTGCACGATGCAAACGATCATGGAAAACGTGACGCAATCGAAGAAAGTCCACGTGATTGACCTGAGAATACGGAATGGCTCACAGTGGGTCATCTTGATGCAAGCCCTGGCTGCCAGGCAAGAAAACCCAGTTGAGCTTTTGAAGATAACGGCGATTGGGACCTTTTCCCCCCGAGTTTGCAGTTACTTTCAAGTCTGTCATGCTGGCGTCGTAGAACAAAGATGCGAGCTCGAACGAATATGGAAATATATTAAAGACTGTTCTCAACATCATACCCAAGCAATAGTAAAATCCGGTCTGTTGCGAAAGAACTTCGAAATCGTTGAGGATTACCAGGTCCCAGGTATTGCTTAACTGAAGAAAAAGAACACGACCAAAGAGGCCTTCTGTAAAGTCATTGTTTGTTACAGATGAAGACTCCGAGATTTCGAATACGAACTACTTACAGCCTCCCAAGTTTGCTGTTTATGACAACCTTATGGAATCGAAAAGGCTTTCCATTCAAAGGAACCATCAGCAAGGAACGAAACCTCCAGAGGGGATAGGTCGATCAAGTGGGTAAAGCCAAATGTTCACTTCTAATGGCTTGTCCCCGCATGTTATTGGACTGACCATATACCGACTCGTGAACATTGTCAGAAGAGAATATGCTAAAATTTTTCCCAATTGCTTCTCTGCAACTTTCACATTTGATAGAGTTTCACAATGTTCATCAAGTTTAGCCAAAGCAGAAAAATCGCTAACACTTGAGATTCTTGCAAACAAGCTCTCCTCAACTTTCGGTAACAAAAATCAGATCCCACGATCAGCCCCCTCAACGACTCTCACGATCCTCCCCGAGGTTTCTGGGATAAAGAAAATCTCCCTAACAGAAAGGCTCAGAATAAAGACACGACAGGGGGAGATAGGGACAGACAGATAGACAGAGAGAAAACAGAGAGCTCACCTTCAGAGGACTGTCTCCGGCCGAAGGACTAAAAGCTTTTGCTCCTCCTCGACCGTGTCCCCGTCACTATCCAGCAAAGGTGAGTCCATGCCAAAGATATGGAAATCCCTCTATCGCCAGCTCAAATCCGGTGGCTGTCGATCACGACTGGAGATGGCCGCTACCACAACAAACGCAATGGTCTTCAACACCTCTGGACACAGCAGCGGCAACCAATGACGTCCGTTGCCTTAGCTGTTGAACGCGAATAGGAACAACAATAATTGCTTTCCCAGCCGAATCTCGAATAGCCACCTCCCGCAGCCCATGGCCTCGCGGGAGGTTTCCTTTGCTACTGATATTCCTCCTTTCATGTGCATGTCATGAAGTCGGAGGCAAATAAGAAGGCTCCAAAGACGGCCGCAGCCACAGGAAGATGTGATCGCAACCCCAAGGAGTCCCGCGGCAAACCCGTCTCTCCGGCGCTTCTAGACAACCGGCAGCGGCGGATACCTCTTCTCCTTACATCTTCAGAACCAGTGGCAGCAGCCCATCTTCGCGGTGTTTTCAGAACCCGCAGCGGCCAACAAACGACTTTCTGGCCCCGACAAATCCTCCAGCAATGGTTGTCCCCAAGTCCAGCTACGACGGTCCATAAGTCCTCTCAGTCGTCCAGCAGCGGCGTCCCCAAGTCCTTCCATTTCCACAGCCCTTGAGCGTCTTGAGAACCGACGGCAATAATGCCCCGTCCTCTCGGCATTTCTCATAACCAACTCCCGGCAAACCCGCTTTCAGCAGTCATCCCTAGAGCCGACAACAACGACCAAAGCTTCTCCAACCTCCCCAAAGCTGGCACCGATGAACCAGCCTTCCCAACCTTCCCAAAACCAGCGGCAACGAGCGTACGCCACTCCCCGACGTCCTCAGATCCGACAGTGACGGATCCATGTTCCCGATCATCCCGAACCCAGAGGCGGCAACCTGTCGTCCCCGACGTCCCCGAATTCAGCAGCGACGAGCTTACATCATTTCCTGGCGTCCAAAAATTCAGCGCCGGCGGCCTACGTCCTCCTCGACCTCTCCTCCTACACCATTGCAGCTGCCCTCAGACATCAATCCACAGGTTTCGGCCACCATCGAGTCAGTCATCCCCCTGAAAAAACGCCTGCCATAGCCCAGGATAGCTCCTCATGGCGATTCACGACGGCGTCGAGTTACCTTCTCACGTCTAAAGGCAGACCCATGGCTGCAAAGGTGAAATCCTCTTTACCTCTGCTGCTTTTGCACGATCTGATGTGTGGTTAGGGTCTAATTTTATTTTATCAAAAATTGATTTTTTTTATGCTGCACGTGGCCTTGGCTTGAACATCTCATTTAGTCATTAAGTTAATAACGTGGACATTTCATATTTGCATGATTATTTGAGCTTAATTTTATTTTATTATTATTTTTTATATAACAAAAAATTAATTAATTAAATTGGGCAGCTTGGTGCACAAGCATTTTTTTAAGAACAATTATTAATTAGTTTTGACACCTCTTGTTTGCCAAACCAATACACATAAGTTCGGCCCCAAAAAGCCCGAATCGGGTCCAACGCTCGTAAAACATTGACATGAGTCCGGAGTCATGCCCGGATCGGGTCCAACACCCATTAACCAAAAGCAAACTTTTGGAGCAAACGCCACCCTTTTCGCATGTTCAATGTAAGAGTTAGTAATTAAGAATCCCCGAACCAACTATTTTTCCGACTTAACAGTTTTAAAATAAAAGTCGATGGCGACTCCGTAATTGTTTACCTAGGTTAAACAACAACATTTTTACAAACGGAGCCATTTTTGGATGGGTGACGGCAACTCGAGCCGCTCTTTGAATCCTCCTCGAATTTCCCAAGCGAGGTCTCACGCAGCCTTTCGCCCATCGCCTTCAAGGACTGGAGGCGGTTGGCGAAACGCCCCGCAGATCCGTTCGAGAACCAAGGGAGGGATCAACCCGGTGTCCTTCCATAGCATCCGACGCTCGAGTCGTGATGCCGACTAGATTGGGCCTCGGGGAGCGGGCCCGGATCCTCTTGTTGCTGGAGCCGCCGCGCGCGTGCTAGGCTGGAAGGCGCGCACATATGGTACAAACTCCAAGGCAACGGCGAGGGTGGTCGGGTGAAAGCCGTTTTCGACCCTCACCTCGAAGAAGCAAACGGGGGCATAAGAATACATGCACCTTCCCTACAAAACTTGAACATATTCAAACTCCAAAGAGGTTTGTTTACCCAAAGTTATGCATTTCCTAAGCATTTGCATGATTATTCACCACATTATAAAAATACTTTTGGGCGAGGATTGGAGAAGGCAAACCTACTCCCAAACACCCACCCTAGAGAGACAAGTGTAAACATCGAGAGGATTCATACAAACAAGCATCCGGACGGACAAAGAATCCTTTGACAAACGATATCAGACTGGGATGAGATCGAGCATTCATTCTCTTCCCTAAACACAAAACATTAACCATTGCTAGCCCTTCCGAGCCAAAGTCGAAGTTTCTATATACACTACTCCCTCTGAGTCTAAGGATCGCCTCACACTAAGGTAAATAGAGATCATGTAGTCAGAAACCGAGAGCAGCGGACCACAGAGGTGACACTTCCTCAAGGTTCAAGCAAAGATGCACCATCAACGGACGTGCACTGCAGTCGAGTCGCTCCCAAGGACAGAGCATCTTCAAACAATTTCATAAGGAGTCTAAAGCATCTCCCACGAAATCAATGAGAGAAAGAAAATGGGGCAAATCCCTAGAGTTTAGTAAAGAAAAAACAGAGTCAGCGCAAAGACCAAAGTCTTTAAAAAAGCAAAGCGCAGAATCAAAATAATAAAAATAAAGTACCATGGCCGATATAGACGGTTGCAAGAGCAAGTGTTTTCTATATATGAGGAAGCAAAACATCTCCAAAGCGGATCATTGGCAATCACCAGTAAAAACATCTCTCAAGCAAATCAAGGAGAAAAGCATCCTCAAAGTGGATCATCAAATGTCACCAGTGAAACCTTCATCAATCTCCAATGGAGCGTTTCAGCTGGCATGCCGTCTAGAAGGTGGAGAATTCGCTTGGACGGTGAAACTTCTGTAGTCCAACAGCTCCCGATGAGGTCCATAGATTCGTTTCCCAAAACAAAGAATTTAGAACCTCCACCAAAAGGCCTTATGCCAAACCCACATTACGACCATACAAAGACTCATTCGACCGGTACATGAACATCCAAGTCAAAGGAATTCTGAAATCTCACCCAAACAGCTTTCAAAAATAAGAGTGAGCCGTGAGAAAAGTCATAAGCCCTTCTCCAACCTTGCTATGAAGCATTCAAATAAACTTTGTTAAAACAAAGCATGGCATACATGAATGTCTTAATCATACATGTTTGATTACTCCGTATTTCACGGGGATCCATTTATTACTAACATGTCTCTTGATGAAGCCCCAAAGAACAGGTCTATTATGGATACCCTGATCCACAATTTGGGGTATTAATATAGCCTTTGCGAGAAAATCCTTTCAAGATTCCCTCGCAAAGAGGGGCAACTGTAATACCCCAAATTGGAAAAAATAATAAATCGGGCAATTAGAAAAAAATTAAAAATTAATTCATCAAAATTAAAAAAGAAGGATGGAAATCAAAAGTGAATGTTTGGGAAAAGAAACGATCGTATCCCATCAAGTAGAGGAGGAACCTAGACATTTTCTGACCTTTCATACAATCTCCAATTAGACAATAATCACACGTGAAAAAAAAAATCAATCAATCAAGATCTCTAAAAATCCTCTCCTTCCTAAAAGCCCCGGAGACGTCCTCCTCTCAAATGTTCATCCTCTCCTCTGGGGAACCGAAGGCTCCACCCCCCCGGGAATTGGAGGCCAACTCCTCCTCCCTCTACATACAACCGAAGGCCAACTCCTTCCGAGGTACACACAGAAATCGGAGTCATGCACTCTCAATCTCCAATCACAGAGACATCCCTCACCTCCCCTCGATCAACCAAAAATTAAAACAAAAATATCCACAAGATTATTACTCATTGTATATCATTTGGCTTTTGGGTTCGAGGTTCGAAAATGTCCGTAACCTCTTCGAAAAAACCAGCTTTTGGAGGTGTTCCCGTAGGAAACAATTGAAATAGAAGGCCGGGAGATGTCCCGACACTTCCGTGCCACAAATGAATGCAAAATCGACCCCCAAAGCTATTGTGAAAGCTTTGAGGTCTAAGAGACGTATGAAGATGTGTTTAGGGAGGAATTTATGTGATTACGACCTTTTTTCGCCGTGATCCAATACAGGAAGAAGGTGGCGCACCGGCTGTCCCTTGTCTGTAACTCCGGCCGTCATGACCTTGTCCGAAGGCTCGTTCCTCACCCCATGGTGTATGTGTTAGGCCAAAGAAGAAAGGGAATGATGGAGTCAGCATATCGAACATGGTAGGGGCATGGTAGAGTTAGCAAAGTGAGAGGAAGTCTCACCAAGGGGTTACCTCGCCCCGGGGTGGCCCGAGGAGGATGAACGATGCCGAGAGGGTGTCGGCTGGTAGGCTAGTCGGGAGGCTTTGGCTCGTCAGCACTGGAGAGGGGGAGTCCTTGGCACCGGTTTCTATGTTTACGTCAGGGAAGGAGTTAGCCTCCGGTTGTATGTGGTGGAATTTGTCTCCGATTCCCAGAAGAGTTGGCCTCCGGTTTCTCAGAGGCTCGGGTTATTCCCCCCCGAAACGTCCGCCACTTTCGCGGGCCGCAGCAGGACAGCCTGTTGCATTATCGTTTTCGGGGAAGTTTCGAGAGATCTAACCGTTGGATCTTACTCAAATTTTTCGGAGATAAACTAGTCTTCAAAACGGTTCGATAAATATAGATATCAACCGTTGAATTTTCTAGCATAATACGAAACAATCTCGCGAACAGACTATATACCCAATAAAGTCTGCTGAATGTTGCAATTCTTTTCTTTATGTAATAACGGCAGATCCCACCATTAGATCATTGCCAATTTTGTAGATGTGTTCTTCATTTTATCATGGTGATTTTCATATATTATTCATATTTTTTCATTTTCTGGATTAAAGTTTTCCATTTTTCTTCCCCGAACTTTACCCGGCCGAAGTCAAACCGAATCTACAAAATGGTCTGACATTTTACACCTGTATATCTTACGATCCAACCATTGGATCCATATGAAATTTTTCACACATATTCTTCATAGCTTTACCTTTATGTGAAGTCTTTTTCACTTCGATCGGACATTTGAGGACCAAGATATGATAGGAAAAACTCCGTCAGTGAAAACTATTACGCTCTTCTACATAGCCACCTTGGTTCCTTGATCATGAGAGATTGTACCGTTAGATTTTCGTAAAATTTAACATGCAAACTCGTCATTAAGTTTTAGATCTGTTAGTTCAATTTCAATTGAATCGGACAATCTTAGCCAAAGTTATAATCCATTTTCTGTACTATGCGCAATCTTTGTTCGTTGTGATTCGTGATTGCGTAACTCTTTGTAATATGATTAGATTACATTGTGTTTGATGAACATGAACATTGTTTATTTATGTAAAACATACATGAAGTCATGTGCTCTACTATCTCGAATAACTTACACTTCGTCTTTTGGTCTATGCATGTACAACGGATGCACAAATTTCGAAGTCCTGGCCCAAGCCTCTCGAAGGATTGTTGAAGGCGCGTGAATCTTTCCGCGCATAAAAACGCGATGTCAAGACCATCAAGCGGCTCCAACCACCACATGAGGAAAAAGCAGAGGTGCGGGCCCTTTCCGAAAAAATAGAAAATCCACTTGTAATAGGTCGCGGGCTCAAGTGCATAGGCCCACGGTCACCATCCTTCCCCGCCCCCTTTGATCTCAATAATTGTCTGTGCTTGGCCGTATGCCTTAGGGTCATAGGCTTATCGTCGCATGTTATTTGCCAAGCACACATGAGTTTGGGCCCAAAAAGCCCGAATGGGGTCCAACGCCCGTAAAACATTAACATGAGTCCGGAGTCATGCCCCGATCGGGTCCAACACCCGTTAACAAAGAACAAACTTTTGGAGCAAACACCACCTTTTCGGATGTTTAAATGTAAGAGTTAGTAATTAGGAATCCCCGAATCTACTCTGGTTTTCCGACTTAAACCAAGCTTTTAAAATTAAGTCGGTGGCGACTCCGTAGAGTTTACCTATGTTAAACAACAACCTTTTTACGGAGCCATTTTGGATGAGGAACGGACGACACGAGCCGCTCCCGATTTCTCCCGAAAGTTCCTTCTTCGGATCATGCTCCGTCTTTCGCCCGCCGCCTCTTAGGGAAACAGAGACAGTCGGCGAGTGCCCGAGCAGGCCCAGTTAGGAACCCGGGGAGGGATCACCCAATTCCCTTCCACAATGTCCGACACTCGAGTCGTGACGCCGACCGGTTGGGCCTTGGAGAGCGGGCCCGGATCCTCGGGTCGTCCGAACCGCCACGCGCGTGCTAGGCCGGAAGGCGCGCGTACAACCCCAAAGAATAATTTGTGCTTGTATAACGCAAGTTATTAGTTTTTTATTAGGTGATCTACAATCATATCATAATTTGAGTCAGGCCATACTTTGACAAATTTTCTACAACTTTGGGCCTCGTAATTTAAGCCCAAATTTTATATGACATATTATTGATGAGTTAAAAATATCTTCAATTTCATGATTTAGGAGTGCATTTTCATATTTTTTATATTAATCTTTAATATTGCGTCATCCAATTTTGGACCATTTCACATGTTTTTTATTGGGCTTACAAGTGCATGTGGCTCGTAATTGTCACACCACGGTCGTCTTCAGGAAGGAATCCATGAACGTCCAAGAACGGATAACACGCGAGGGCAACCGATAAAGAATGGGCTTCACAAGTTCGGCCCAATTGATGAGCCCGGCCAATGTAAGCCATCCCTGCTGGGCCACAGCTACAACAGGGGAGATGCGGGCATCTCCGAAATTTCTAAATCCATATGTAACGGGCCGTGGGCACAAGTGCATAGGCCCACGATCACCATCCATTTCCGCCTACTTTCATCTAAATACTTGTATGTGATTGCGCTTGTGATCATCTCACATGAGTCGAGGTCCAACGCTTGGATCGAGCCTAATGCCCGTAACCCTGTGACCTGAGTTTGGCCTAAAGTCTAGATCGGGTCCAACGCCCGTTAAACATTGACATGAGTCCGATTTGACGCCTGGATCGAGTCCAACGCCCGTAACTAGAGACATGCTTTGGAGAAAACACAACTGTATGTGAGTGTGAAAGCTAGTAAATAAGAATCCCCGAACCAACTGTTTTTCCGACTTGAACAGTTTAACAAAAATAATTTGGTGGCAACTTCGTAATAACTTACCTAGGTGAAGTTACAAACATATCAAAATGTTTTAAACGGAGCCATCATGGATTGGGGAAGGTGACACGAGCCGTTCCTATCTTCTCCGGAAAGTCCCTTCTCCGGATCATGTTTCGCCTTTTGCTTGTCGCCTCCTAAGGAGCATGGAGATGATCGGCTAGGGCCCGGGCATGTCCGATTAGGAATCGAGAGAGGATTCATCCCGGTCTCCTCCGTAGCACCCGACAATCGAGTCAAGGCGCCGACCGGATGGGCCTGGGGAAGCTAGCTCGGATCCACTTGTCGTCCGGACAGGCAAGCGTGTGCTAGGTCGGAGGGCGCGCATACATCTCGGATGGCGACTCTGCTGGGGACTTCGCATGTGGATTCCTACCGAAAGCCCATTCACTTAATCCACATGTTGAGATGAGTCATTGTTTGCGTATGTTCTCTGGCTCGGTGCCCTCTGTTTGCTCTCATGTTCTATCTATGTTTACTGCTTTCCTATGCATGTTTAGGTGTGCCCGAACATGGGGCTATGATCTTTTTAGGGGTAAAGGTGAGGTCTAAATGTACTGCTCTTTGTGGCATGGTCTTGGGTTGGGGTCCAATTCCCTCTGTCCAAGGGAAGCTAAGAAACATTCATCTGAGCTTCGAGAACTACTTGCCACTACAGGTACCAAACGCCACATGTGCAACTATCTGTTACTAAGTGACTACTACATGTGTAGGGACAGATGTCAGGTATGCCTTGTCTATGATATACTGTGAAACTAACATTGCTCGT
Organism: Melastoma dodecandrum; assembly: GCA_029817715.1. Classification (NCBI taxonomy): domain Eukaryota; kingdom Viridiplantae; phylum Streptophyta; class Magnoliopsida; order Myrtales; family Melastomataceae; genus Melastoma; species Melastoma dodecandrum. Next base: position 84,773 of record JARUPY010000504.1, read on the forward strand.
TTTGCGAATTTGGGTTAACTACGGAGGGCTTCGAGAACCCTCGATACTTATACTCCTACTTATTGTTACTGTTTACTACATTCATTCATTTACATAACCACATGAGTGTTTGTGAAGGATTCTATAATTCGCTACTTCAAGAAAAACTATAGATTACCGTTCATATTAAACCTAAAAGATTCTATAAATTCGCTACTTGAAAAAAAAACTATAGATTATCGTTCCTATTAACAACCGATTTTAGAATTTGTCACGGTATCTATACTGCCATAACCCTGTGCACTAAACACGTAGATGTCACGATATCAATATTACCATAACCCTGTGCACTAAACACGTAGATAGAGTGAAGTACCAACGGAAGACTTTGATTAACATGTAAAAAAAATTCATCAAAGTATTATTTCAAGAACTAAATACGACCGAATAACTTAATTCCATAACCTTCCTATCTAATCTATTCCCTTGAGTTCTAATCGAACTACTTCAAGATTTTCCCAACTTACAATCAAATTCAGTCTGTGTAGAAAACCAGTCTTCTACTCGTTGGCATAAGAAAAGGCCTCCCTTACTTGCTCATTAAGCCTTACACAAGACCATTCCGCCTTGCCAAGCTCTCTGCGAATTCATCTCGCATCATTCCCGAATTAAGTTTGTCCATTGTACTAATCAAAATACGCTTCCCTTCGCTGTCTACCTGGGCATGGTTGAAAGCCAACCAATCCTTGCCCAGAATGATCTCAAACTCATGGATCTGAAATACTAACAGATCGACAGTAAATCTCAATCCAGCTACTACCAGTTCACAACATAGGCATGCATCTTCCACGCGGTACTCAATTCCAGCAGGCAATATAACATACATCTTCCTATCAGTCGATCATATTGCCCATCCAAACCTCTCTATGCAGCTATATGATACGAAAGAATGCGTGGTGCCAGTATCAAACAGAGCATATACTAGTCGATTGTAGTTGAACCTGAGATCACACTATGTGATGCAGTAGCATCCTCCTCATCATTCAGCCTTGCTGTGTCTATCGGCCCACTTACTGATCCCCTCGAAATAGACATTGTCGGTCACGGCCTATTTCCGCCTCTCGGCCATGGGGTGGTAGATCCACTCATCTTACTCACAGCTACTCTGCTTCCGGATATTCTTGGTCCTTGGGGGCACTCCTTGCGAATATGACTCGATTGTCTGCATCTCTAGTACGTCACCTCTCTTGGTGTGCACACATCTCCATAGTGGCACCTCCCACAATTCTGGCAGAGTGGCGAACCTCTAGTCCTCACTCCCTGGCTCTGCCCTAGGGAGGAAGATCGTGATGGTGTAGGGGCCCTAGGAGGTCGTGCAGTTGTAAAATGAGGGGTGGAGGACGACGACACTCCGGACCTGAACCTCTTCCTCGGAGGTGGTCTAATGTCCAGCATCCTTCTCACAGTGGTTCCCTCTCCCGCTGCTTTCCTGTCAGCCCATCCTTCCTCTGCACTTCGTGCCCTCATGTAGATCTCCTCACAAGAAGTAAGCATCATAAGCCTCAGTTGAAATCTGACCTCCTGCCTCTGTCCCTCCTCAAACTTCCTGGCCTTCGTCTCAGCACTCATAGGCGAGTTGTACCTCGACAGAGCGGAAAATCGTGCCTCGTACTCATCCACCATCAACCCTTCCTGTCGTAGGTACATAAACTCTCGTGCCTTCTTCTCTCTAAATACGTGGAGGTAGAACTTTCTGAGGAATGGCATCTTGAACATTGTCCATTCGTCCCCAGAGTGAAAGATCCATGCTCCATCTCTATTAGCCTTCCACGAATCGTTTGCTCCCCGCTTGATGGATTGTCGCACTAGCATCATTTTCTCCTCAACCAAACATTCCAGCACGTCGAAAGCGTTCTCCAACTCAACTATGTATTCTTCTACCTTTTCAGGCTCCTCGTCACCCGAGTAGATAGGTACCTTGAGTTTTGGAAATTGCTCGATCAGTGGAACTCTTCTCTTGCGCGCCCTCTCCTCATCTATATGAGGAGAATCATGCACAGCGAAACGTGTGCTCTCTTCCGTCATTCTGTAATCACAAAGAATGCATAATCAGTCCCAATATTACGTTATCCCCACATCTTACTATATATCAGTGGAATGTGAATTAACCCCACGGTTCGCTGAATCCACATCTTCCGCATATATCAACACACCAAGGTTCATTCCATGCACATACATCGGATCTCAATGAATCCCACCTCAAATTAATCTAGGTTAGTACATTCAATTATCCGAACGAACCCGTACCTAATTCTTGACAATTGGTATACACATTCCTTGTGACATACATGTAATTCACACCTCAGCTTCAATTTACCACGAATACTTCACATTCTTACCATTCTTACTCTTCCGGGCTCTTCACAGGCCCAGGGTTTAAGACAGCTAAAATATCCTATAGTTACACATGCTAAACCATATAACTGCATTCTGCAAAGAGTAACTATATTTCCAGCCACTCTTCTCCTTCCCGGGAAGTATTAATAAACCCGTCAAGTAGATTTAACCATCACGCGCATATGTTCCCATTCTTAGTTTCATTACTCGAGTCCATATCCCACTCGTTTACATCTTGAAACCAACCTTATCACTCCAAGTTTAACCGGGCTCTAATACCACATGAAAGATTCTATAAATTTGCTACTTGAATAAAAAAATAGATTATCATTCCTATTAAACCCGAAAGATTCTATAAATTCACTACTTGAAAAAACTACAGATATCGTTCCTATTAACAACCGATTTTAGAATTTGTCACGGTATCTATATTACCATAACCCTGTGCACTAAACCCTTAGATAGAGTGAAGTACAAATGGAAGACTTTGATTGACCTGTAAAAAAATTCATTAGAGTATTAGTTCAAGAACTAAATACAACCCAATAACTTAATTCCATAGCCTTCCCGTCTAATATATTCCCTTGAGTTCTAACCGAAATACTTCAAGATTTTCCCAGCTTCCAATCAAATTCAGTCGGTGTAGGGAACCAGTCTCTTACTCTTTGGTATAAGAAAGGGCCTCTCTTACTTGTTCAATAAGCCTTGCGCTAGACCATTCCGCCTTGCCAAGCTATCTGTGAATTCTTCTCGCATCATTCCCGAATTAAGTTTATCCATCGTATTAACCAAGACATTCATCTGTATTCTGTTGTATTATTCCTGCCTTTGTTCCAAGCCAATTAGACTCGCCATTCAGGGGTTATATCCGAGCATTCCGGGGTCGCCAACTTTTCAACGCCCCTGCTCATATGCGTGTCAAACAGTCACTTTCAATTGTCATATGCCCCCGCTTCTCATAATATAACATCATCATTTTCCCGCACTAATCTATGGTGAATCTTGTCTAAGTGGTTCCAAGGAGAAGACTTCACTTCTAGCCATTCATTCCTCCCATTCCACAAATTTTCATTCAAAAATCATTTATTTCAGCTTAATATAACTACCAAAACACTCCATTCACGACCACTATGCGAGACACAAGGAACTCATCGCAACTACATTCATTTCCTTCCGAATTACCTAGGAAAAACAACATTATTCCCGTCGTTGCTTGCTTCTTTTGTTCGGCACCTCTCCTAGGCGTAAATGACGCGGGGGTCACACATGAGTTCCAACATACACACACATTCCCAACTATTTTCGGCCTGAGTTTTAACCAATGAACAACACACTCTAAACACGGGTCAGTCACCAGACCACGCATTCAACACACGATTTAGCCCTTTCAATATATCCCAGCATCATATCCCGTGTGGGACTGCGAAGAATGTCACACAAGTTCCGGGAATCGGGGCGCCACTGCCTTAAACTCCAAGGAATCGGCCAACCCTTCCTCCCTAGGGGTTGGACGTCCCTCCCCTCTTCCTCCAAGGGTCCGAACGTCTTTTCCTGGTTCACGAATCTCATGATCGAAAACCATGCAGAAAATGACTGCGATGATACCCTGGAAAGACAATATGGCAGCAATCACTAGGGCCGGTTGAGGAAAGAAATGGAAAAAGAACGGGGAACGTACCTTTCGCCTTGTTCTTCACACAATTGCGCGAGCTTCCGTCTCCTCTGGACAATCTCCTTATAAGTGGGGTGATTCCTAGAGTCTTTCCTCCGCTGCCCCTGGTGACTTCACCGCCTTCTAATACCACCCTACGTCTTGTATGTTCAGCCGAGCCTCTTCCTACAAGCCAAAATTTCTAGTCGGCCTTCCTTCATGCAAGGGGAATGGTGTTCGGATTTTTTTTTCTTTCCTCCACAAGATGCAAGGAGGGGACGGTAGGCATACTCTCAAGCCAAGAAAGAAAAATGGGGAATGTCGAGATGAGATTTTTAATTTCCCCACTTGGCTTACATGGGGAGCTTCCTCACTCTCAACACGAGAATGATCTAAGGGCCAAGATCCCTCTAGGAGTAAAATGTTCATCTTCAGTTTCAATGGTGGGGATTTGGTCAAATAGTCATTCCCCACTCCCAAAGTAAGGTTCAAGGGAAATCAAAGGATAGTACAATAGTTTACGAATGCATATCAAGGCTTATAATACAAGGTATTCATTTCATACGATTTTGCATTCATAATACACACTTATCATCACATCCACTTAATTCGATATTACAAAGAAAATTTGGGTTTTTACAGTTTGCCTCTTTGCAGTAGTCACATCAGTTACAGTAACTGTTTCATCGCGTTACTACACTCCGTTCATGATCGCATTCCCTTAGTGCATGCTCTATCATACAAGAATGCTATTAAACATCATTACAAACTTATCACATCACATTATCGTAAGATGCTAATTCAAATCTTCTCTGTGCTTCCTTTCACTGGTTTTAAATTTCCAATATGACTCATCGAACAAGGCTGATGGCATGAACAAGATGACAAATATACAACAACACGAGGACAAAAGATCTATTGATGGCTACCAAGGCCCAAAGCCGAACATCCAAAGACATGAAGACCAAATATCACCTATCGACTACCAACAGTCCAAAGCCAAATCTACCACAACATGAAAACCCCAAGGAGGTTACATATCACCGGCCAACCGTAGTCAACATCGGAGCTAATGATGAGCTCGTCTTCACAGACCAGCTAAGATCAGACACTCCGAGAACATCACCCTCCTACTGATCCGACAACCACTCCAAGGAAACAAAAGCGGATCTCACTACGTCATCAGTAAACACATCTTCGGCACCAACGTGAACGTCCATTGCAGACAGGGATAGTCCCGCAGCTTACGACTCAAGCATGAAACCATCGCAATGGGCAATCCTCCAGTCGACATCTCAACAATGGGCAATCTGGTACCAGGAAGCAGATCCCCCGATTTTCATTCAGATGTTGGCCTTCTTCGTTGCGCTAACGACACAATCTAGCACAAGGGACAAACCATGATCTTCACAATAACCTCGCAAGATCAGGACACTTGCAAGCAATCGACCTCCAAATACGGTCACTAGACGTCTACGGAGATTCAACCCCATTGTCTCTTAGATAACAGGAACTTGACGAACGCCATATCAAAAGCATTCCCACGACAAAAACATGAACATGGAGCAGATTCTTCAAGAGATGATAAATACATAGCATGACTGACATTAGAAGCTCCCATTCGCTTTATTCACCTTCCAACAGTTCCAAATATATATGATGAAGAAACCAATATTCAAGCCACTAACATCGGAGCATCCATTTTACTTCGCAGGTACGAGATGACTCATCCGGGGCTCACACACAGCTTCCCGACACCAAAGAACATGATGTCTACCAAACGACGACGCATACTTCGTTGGGGCAATTCCCTATGAACTCCCTACAACACCCAAGTGGTCATTCCAGCATAAATCAACCACCGCCTATCAAGATCTCGTCCCAAAAAGAAGATGAGGAAGTTAATGACAACCTCATTGACGATAGACAAGCACTTCGACCGACCACATGAGAGGCATTTCGACCGCACAGTCCACCACAAAGTGCTATCAACAACAATGTCGAGGACATTCGAACGGGTGACCACATTCTCAAATGAATCCTGTCGATTGCGAAGAATCCCAGAAGACAATTCGCTCTAAATGACGAAAGGACATTCGTTGTCAAGCCCTCCTGAGATAGCAAGCATCTTTAACGAAGAAAAAATTGTCGTATGCCAATATTTTCCTTGCAAAAAAAAGTTGCCTTACGAAAGCAAGATATATGAGCTTACTTATTTTTGCCATGCGTTCGTCTTATAGGTACATGAACATTTAAACTGACAACGAAAGTGAGGATGGCAAGGTGGAAAGTTTCGAGACAAAGTTTAGAAACAGCCATCGTTGGCGAAACAGTGACAAACATGAAGACAACGACTTACGTGAGCAATCCTTGGGCAAATCTCCTAGTCATCCTGGGGCAAATCTCCGAGTTTCTAGGTCAAATCTCTGAGCGATCCTGGGACAAATCTCCAAACAATCATGGGGCAATACTCCATGTAATCTTGGAGAATTCTCCGTTGACAAAGCAATGATCTACATGAAAAAGGAGTATTCATTCCTTAACAAATACTTTCTCCGCAAAATAAGTTACATAAACTTACTTGTTTTGCTTTCGGCTTGTCTCATAGGTGCATGAACGTCCTAGGCAGACAACGAAGGCGAGGGCGGCAGGGTGAAAAAGTTTCAAGCCAAAGTTTTAAAATAGCCATCGTTGTCAAAACAACGACATGCATGAAGGGAGTATTCGTTCCAAAATCAATATTTTCCCTACAAATAGCAAATTACATGATCTTACTTATTCCTCTATACTTGTCTTATAGGTGCATGAGCGTCCTTGGTAGACAATGAATGAAAACAATAAATTTTCAAACTGGGGCAATGAAACGACCATCGTCAGCGAGCTTCTATCTATCTCCAAACCAGACCAAAGAATAATTGGCAAAGCCTCAAAATAATCTCGAGCCAAAGCTTCGAAACAACCCCATTTTCAAAACAACAACACATGAAAGGGAGTATCCGTTCCTTAATCAATTCTTATGTGCAAAAACAAGCTGTATGAGCTCAATTTTTTATTGTTATCGTGTGTAGGTACAACAACATCTTATCATAACAATCAAAGTTTCAAAACATTATTCGAGCCGAATTTTCGAAACAACATTCGTTATCAACGAATTGCACAAAAGGGAGTTTTCGTTTCGAAATCAATACTTCCTCTACAAAAGAAAATATATTACATGAGCTTATTTGTTTTACTCTACATGCTTGTTTCATAGGTACATGAGCATCCTATGGAGACAATGAACACAAACCACAAAATTTCGAGCCAAGAGCATCGAAATGACTTTTGTTGGTGAATTTCTTCATATCCCAGATAGTCAATTGGGGCAAAAAAAAAAACATTAACTAACAACGCACATGAAAAGAGGGAGATCACACAACCAAAACTCTTTTCATCCACTAAAACAAAATTACACGAGCTGATTTTGTTTATGTCCTTTGTCTCGTGAGCAGGTACGTGAATTAATCACACAAACGGTATAAGACTCCTATGATAAGGCGATGGTGGCAAGGCTTCAAGGCAAAGACTTATTGCAGTTTCATCAATCTTGCCATTCTATCAGACGACGACATATTAATGAAATCAAACAAAAGGGAAGTATCAAAACTCTACTTCGCCTATCATTATAAATGAAGTCACATAAGAAAACTACAACTCTAATATAAAAGAAAACAAGTTGCACGAATTCATTTGTTTTCTCATCATCTGTTTGATAGGTATATGAGCAACCTAATTCAACAGACACAAGCCAAATGCAACATTTTCGTCAACCCTTTGATTCCTGCGGACAAAGATGCACTTATGAAACTCCATAAATGGGAAGTACCAAAACTCTATTTCGCCATTCCTATAAACAAAATTACATAAGCAAATTTTGTTTTTACTCTAAAAGAGAAAAGTCATTCGAACTCACTTGTTTTCTCGTCATCTGTTTGATAGGTACATGGATAATCTTATACAACTGATACATGGCCAGAGTAAAATTTCGTCAATCCTTCGATTCCTGCGGACGAAGACGTAATGATGAAATCACATGAAAGGGAAGTACCAAAACTCTACTTCACTTTTCTTATAAACAAGATTCCATGAGCAAATTTCGTTTTTGCTCTAAAAGAAAGCGAGTCTCATGAACTCACTTATATTCTCGCCTTTTGTTTGATAGGTACATGAACAACCTTACACAACTGACACAAGGAAAAAGCAACATCCCGTCAATCCTTTCTTTACATGGGAGAATTGACTAAGCAACATAAAATGGAGTATTAATTCATTTTTAATATTTTCTCTACATAACAAGTTACATGAGCTTACTTGTTTTTTCACCCTTTGGCGAGTGCGGGTACTTGAACATCCTTGCATTGCGAACAAAGGCGCGGGCGGTCGGGTGGACAATATCGAATCAAGATTCGAGATTGTCTTTGTTATTACCAAGGATGAATGTATTAGCACTTTTTCTATGAAACAAGTTACATGAGCTTACTTGTTTTCCGCCCTTTAAGGTTTGTAGTTACATCAACACCCTGCATTACGAACAAAGGCCCGGACAGTCGGTTGGAAAATTTCAAACCAAAGCTTCAGGATTGCCTTTGTCATCTCAACTCCCCGGTGGGCACTCGGATACATTATTATTTCCTCAAACGAGAGCCGAAGTACATGAGTATTCTCGTTCATTGTCAAACTGAGCAGGTAGATGACCATCAACACCGTACAGTACAAACTCCTAGACAATGGCGGAGCTGCTTCAAGCCGAAATCTCGAAGTACATGACATGGGACACGAAAGAGCAAGCACTTCCTCCTATGGAGTTCAGACACGCTCGAACACTACCTCAGTACAATATATCCAAATGGGTTTGAATGCCAAAAGGTATTCATTCCTTAAACGTTCATGTGACATTAGCATACAATCTTCAATTTTCGCATAAGAAAATGCTTCTGGGCGAGAAACTGGTAAGACAAACCAACTCCCAAACACCTGTCCTAGGGAGATAAGCATAAACACTATGAGGCTTCTTCTACATAAATGTTCGGGAGGACGAAGAATCCTTTGACGAAAGATGCTCAGACCAGGATGAGATCGAGCATTCATTCTCTAACCCAAACATTAGCCATTGCTTGCCCTTCCGAGTCAAATTCGAAGTTTTCACATACATTACTCCCTCTGAGTCTAAGGACTGTCTCACACTGAGGTTAACGGAGATCATGTAGTAAGAAACCAGGAGCAGCAGACCATAGAGGTGACTCTTCCTCAAGATTCAAGCAAGGAAGCACTATCAATGGACGTGCATACCAGTTGAGTCATTCCCAAGGACAAAGCATCTTTGAACAATTTTACAAGGAGTCAAAAGCATCTCTCACAAAATCAATGAGAGAAATAAAATGGGGCAAATACCTAGAATAAAAATCATACAAAGGTCAAAGTCTTCAAAACAAAAGTGTGAGATAAACACAAAAGAGTAAATCAAAGCACTAGGGCGGATATAGACGGTCGCAAGAGCAAAGGTGATGTCTCCCAAACAAGTCAAGGAGAAAAGCATCCCCTAAGCGAATCATCAGATATCATCCCCAATCCCCAACGGAGTATCTATACTGGCATGTTGTCTGAAAGGTGGAGAATTTGCTTGGACGATGGAACCTTTGCGGTCAACTAGCTTCCTATGAAATCCTTAGACTCATTCATCAAAACAACGAACACAAATCCTCGATCAAAAGGCCTTACTCCAAAATCACTTTACACCTTAGACAAAAACTCCTTCGACCGATACATGAGCATGTGAGTCAAAGGTATTCTAGTAACCAACCATGACGGATCTCGAATTAAGAGTGAGCCAAGAGAGAAGTCAAAAGCCCTTCTCCGATCTCGCTCATAAGTGATCCTAATAAGCTTCATCAAAACAAATCATGGCACGCATGAGTGTCATAATCACACATTTCATTACGCCTCATTTCACGGGATCTCGTTTATTACTGATAGTTTTCTTGATTATATCCCAAAGTACAGGTCTATCAAGAATATCTTGAATACACAATTTGGGGTATCAATGAAGTCTTTGCAAGAAAATCTTCTCAAGATTCCCTCCCAAAGAGGGAAAGTTGTAATACCCCAAAATGGACAAACATTCAATTAGGAAATCTAAGCAATCAAAATTAATTTGGTAATCACAGGCAATCAAATTAATTAGACAATCAAATTCTATAATATAAATCAATAAAGGAAATACCATTCAAGGAAAATAATAATCCTAATTGATGGACATCAGGAAAGACACACACGTATTATCCTTTATCACAACAAAATCCTCCCTATCAATCTGGAGACAATCTTTAAATAGGGATATACACGATCCCACTTTCAAAATCAGATAAAGAAAAAGTCACTCCCCTAGAGACGTATCTTCTTCCCTTCCAGGAAAACAACAGAGGTCAACTCCTCTCCACACACAATCTGCACACATGTTGCTCCTCTCCTCTAGGAACTGGAGTCCAATTCCTAACATACACACAAAACTGGAGTCAAGGATTCTCCTATCCAGAGCTGACAAGCCAAAGATCCTGGACTAACTGACACCCTTCACTCCGACCCCACTCCTGTCATAGCCACAATTCAAGCATGGATAATGACCGGCTTCAAGGCAGCCCCTAACGGGATCCCCTATGTCTTTCTTCCTCCTCGGGCCATCCCGGGATGAGGCAACCCCTCGGTGAGTTTGTCATCTTTTTCCTCATAATCTCCCAGCCCATCTTTTACCTTAAAGTATGGTTTACCTTTTACATTTGTTTAACTCATCACATATGATGTGGGAAACGCGAAACTGAGCCCCAATATAGCAGCATAGCCTCGGCCAGAATGGGGTCAGTCCGCATACCTTAAATTTCTCATCCGATGTCGGAATGAGACAAAATTAGGTTGTATCGATTCTTTATCCTGTTAACTGAAACTGGTTGGGATATTTTCCTCTCGTGATTGTGATTAAATTTAATTCATTTTCGTTGAGTTTTTCCTTACTTTTAACTAATTATACTTGGGTTCCGCATGTTGGAACAACTAATTAGAACAACGCATGTGTTTGATCTTATTCGTTTTTTTTTCTTCGAACTATATTTTAACTACAAAAATTATTTATATAGAAATTACATTTGACGATCTTTGTTTTGATATATTATGCACGAATTTATCATTTTTAGATTTCAAGTTATGATTTTCTAATAATTAACCATATTTTTGCTATTTTGTTTTAAATTCTGTAAATGTCCAAAAATTATGGAATTTTAATATATTGTTTCTTAGAAGCCCATAAAGAATTATATTTTTATTTTTCTGAATTTTAGGCTTTCCGGGCCGAATTGTTCTAAAACATATTTTGACCTCTAAGGATCCGCGACGGCCTAGACATGCCAGATTAGGAATCAAGCACGGGTTGACCCCGGTCTCCTCAGCAACGCTCGACGGTCGAGTCGAAGCGCCGACTGAATGGACATGGAGAGCGGGCTCGGATCCTCGTGTCATCTGCACCGTCACGCGCGTGCCAGGCCAGAGGGTTACCGTGCAGCGATGCAATAAACATTGGAATGAAACTCTAGACACCATGGGAAAAGTAATTCCGACGGGTCGTGCCGCTGTTGTGACTGCAGCCACACATGGAGTCATTTCGGTAAAAGAAGTTGATTCCATCATTGGCGATGCTGTAGAGGAAAACGGAGACGATGTTGTTGGCTGACGGAGAAGGTTACCGAGGGGGCCGTCGATTGTGTGAAAGGGGTTTGTGTTCGGACTAAAAACGTCATTCGTCAAGATTTGGGTGTGAAGATTAGGATTATGTTAACCGTGAAAAAGATGGATAGGTGCTTCTCGAAGCTACAGGATTATATCCATAGGCTCATCCGATCCAGCCATGAAGTTCTCAGTCTCACCCGTTGTGGGTGTTGCTGTGCAGTGCGAGGTGGTTCAGACCTTCCTAAGTTAGTGGAAGGACTGAAATGTCTAGCAGTTGTTATGATCGAAGAGTCTAGGAAGCACATCATCACTGGGGCGGGAGAACTACATTTTGAGGATAGCTTGAAGGTTCTTCAGGAGGATTTTTAGGGTGATTCGACGATTACTAAATCTGATTATGTGGTTATGAGCAAATTCCTCAACAAACACACTCATCCATACATGGAGGCCAGGCTAATGGAGGAGGGTCTAGCAGAAACCATTAGTAATGGCAGAATTGGCCCGAGAGATAAACTGAAGCCTTGGACTAAGGTTCCGTTTAAAGACTTTAGTGGGGATAAGAATATGGCCATGAAGGTTTGGTGTTTCGGTCCGGAGACCTCTGGATTGAACTTGGTTGTTGGTATGTGTAAAGGAGTTCGGTACGAAAACGAAACTAAGGATTCAACGGTTGCCAATTTCCAATGGGCGTCGAAGGTGGGTTCCTTGGTTGAGGGAAACATGCATGGTTAATGTTTTGAAGTGTGTGATGTGATTCTTCATGTTGATGCCATCTAACCCAGAGGTCGACAATTACTTCTATTATCCAAGAGCTAGCCAATGAAGTAGAGGTCTTCAGATTAATTAGTGAGGATTACTTGAGGGCGGGGTTGATGGCCTTGCCATTTGTTTCGGAGTTCTGTGGGTGTTACGAGTGTGCCTCGATGGATTGGAACACGATGAAAGAGCTCAGTAAGAAGAAGGTGAGGATGATTTCGATGCCCAATACTACTCTACTTATGTTTGTTCCGGCTGTGATTAGCATCGTGATAATTGAGCATGAGGGCAATCGCATTAGTGTTAATAATTTGGGTAGACCCTTGGTGAATATTGTACTGTCCGGAGTTTTTTTGAGTGAAAACTTCAGAGACACAAAATGGACTGGTTCAGGGGATTTCCATAAGAAATGCTTGGTCACTTTCTGGTGGACAATCGCGTTGGATTTGATTTATCTCCCTGAGATATCTCTCGGGAGGTTAATGTTTTATGTTGATATCGTTGGGCTAACAGTTCTGTACGTGGGAGTTTTGTTCAAAGGAGGATAGAGCAGACGAAGAAATTCAACACTCTGATTGTGAATCCTCTTCGCCATATTGTGAGTGAAAGGGAGTCCTCGAAGACCTGTTGATCAACAAGGGGTACATGGTTCTTGAATTTGTCATGGGATTCATGTGTGACAGCCTTGGATTGATATTAGATGTTAGTCAAATGCTAATTGATTATGTTGCCTTGGAGACTGGGTTCTTTGCGTCTCATAAATCACGGGAACCTGCACATTTCCAATTTCAATATGGTTGTGGATGGTTCGAGGTCTTGTTGGGTTATGTCAAGGCAGTTCTTGTGGGGTTAGTTGGAGAGCTGATCATGTTCAAGTCTTTCGAGAGGATTTTGGACCTTCAAAATATCTCGACCAACAGTTTGTTAGCAGTGCCTATAGGTGTGTTGCTGGTGAATGTGATCAATCTGGTGTTCTCTCATGAGAACTATGATCATATTGAGGGTGGAACTCATATTGTCCTAAACTAGAAGCGTAGTCACATGTTGGAGGAGATGCTTAGGCCAGGTAATTCTCTTTATCACATCAAGGCTTGTCATCCTGTTATTCGGTCTTCTGGTGTCTCGAGCACATTGAGGGATATCATCTCGGATCAAGCCTTTCCCGAGTACATGTTCGATCGTAGGGATATGATGTCTTCTAATCCTCTGAAATCCAGCTCTTGTGCTCCGCAACTAGTGGCTGACATCCATAAGAAGGTGTTGAAGGAGCTTATTGTGGAAAATGGTGGCATGTTCAATCAATTGTCTTTTCCTTTCACGCAAGTTGACAGTGGCATCTGCAATCGAGAATATGGAGATGGGTGTAACAGGGCTCAACTGAGAGGACATACTTATCTATTGTTCGACTACATTTGGCCCAACATCTTCCAGTCATTTATCCATATCATCGCCACAGTCGTGGACGTCATAGAGGAATTTGCCCTGGTATTAAACTATTTTTTGCTGGGGTTGTTTCATCCGTCAATGAAACGTAGGTATCCAAATAACACCCTTGAGGACAAGGGTTTTTGTGGGAGAGGTATTGATGCAGGAAGAACAGGAGCAAGGTGTCAAAGCAATATAGGCCGAAAGGAGGGGTGAAAGGAGGGGGCATGAGTTGCGTCCAGAGTTGAAGATGGAAGGGACTAGGCCGAGTCCAAATGTGAAGATAGAAGATACCAGGCAGACAAAATGGACGAGATTAGAAGGTCAAGCAAGATACATGGACTGGACTATTATGTAAATAAGACTAGTTATGCATCTGGATATAAGGGTTATGTGTCGGCCAATGGGAGGCAGGTTATTAGAATAGAAGAAAAAGGAATTAGGTAGAGAGGGGTGTGCGTGGGTGAGTGTCTACCGTGGCATCCACCGGGCTGTGGTGGAGTCCGGCATAATTTTGTTAATCATCTGACGAAAGGAGGAGATTCAACTGTGTTTGCTAGCGACCGCGGTTTCCCCGCAACATCACAACAAGTAGAAAGAAAACAAACAAACAATAGAACAAAGAAAACAACAAAGTTGAACGACTAAACAGAGATCAGATGGCTTCAACCTCTTACAATTGAGGAAACGACCATGACCAAGGGGAGGATAATGCGCTATAACAAAATTTATTCGTACAAAATTATTTTAACAAAACATTTTTTTTATCAATTTAAATACATACGGAGACGAAAGTAAATATTGTCACGATTTATATTGAGAGATGAATAATTGCAACAAATGTTCAATTATCTTCCTTTTTGTCACTATACAATTCTAAATTATGACAAATATGTATTTGTCTTCACAATTATTATAATTAAAACATAACACCAAACCGACTATATATATATATATTTTTTTTGACAAAGTGTATACGCCTCCAATTTCTTGTCTCTAAAGCTTCACTGATATCATGACAAAATACTAACAATATTTTTACTAAGGAAATGAAATAAATAAACACATTCTCTAATCAGAATAAAGGGAGACGCAATCAGTACTAAATTGAAAGATTCAACTTTGATGTTTGTTAATTGATACTTTATTATAAATTTTTATGGAACAAAATATATGATTTAATTTTAAGCAAAATTAGAAAGAAACTCGATTTTTGGATAGGTACAATTATTCTAGTCACTTAATTAAAATATATGATGTTTGCTACAAATTTTAAAAGTAAGATACTCAGCAAGAAAATCAATACAAAATATTTTCTTATAAATTGAATAAATCAAATCTGCTTGCTTTTTTTTATGCTGGAGAATTTTAAAACTGATTCTTCTTCATTCAATCTGTTATGGGTTGTGGATATCGTTGTCTATTCTCTTCTACTTGGGTGTGTTTGGATAACGTCCGTCTTCCTCACGTCCTGTGTTTTTGAACATCGAATTTCTTTTAGCTCGAGGATTATTAACTACTGGGCTCAATATCACATTGTCTCCCCTTCTTGTCGGCCATTATCGGTATTTGTCGATTGATAACTCTGTGAAAGTAGGGTTATTTAGTATCCTTAACGAGGCTTTATGTGGGTAGTCGGACGAGTATTGATAGGGATTTGGTAGGATTTGAGTCATTTTTAGTTTAGTTTTATTTTAAGTTGATCTTTGTTATTTTCTTAGTTTTTGTTTCTATTTCGTCTCGAGTCGGTTATCTTGTTGATGCATCTTGGTTTGTCATGTGTTAATGCTGGAAAATGAAGGAGACTTTGAAGCTCGGACGAAGAAAAGCGAAGAGGAGCGAACAATGGACAGAGAGCTGAGGGACGCGTCCTTCAGATCTCAGGGACGCGTCCCTGGAGGTTCTGTAGCTGACGAAGCTTTCTTGCGAGTTTTGAAGGCTAACCGCTTGAGGAGTCTTCAAGTCTTCCTAAGACTGCATTATGGAGATATAGAGGATCAACTAGTTATTTAGTTGGTAGTTTTAGATTTATTTTATTTTATTCTCCCTAGAAATATTGCCTAGATTTGGAGAATCTTAGGAAATATTTTCTAGGGGATCTATATATCCTAGTTTTAGAGGTAACTCTAAGAACACCTTCCCTTTGGCTTTTAGAGTCTTTTCTTTTGGTGAAGAACGGAGGAGACATTCGACTCGGAGACGGCTAGGGTTGAAGCGGAGATCAAGACTAGGCGACTACTTCTCGGATCGGAGGATTCGAGAGGGCGTTTTTCTTTTCTTGCCCCTCTTTGATTATTATGTCGCTCTCCTTTTCTTTTGAATTTGAGTTGAATTTCTTTTACGTTATGAACTAATTTCGTTTTCTAGGACTTCAATGGAACCTAACGATTTTATCTAACGAGTGAATTTCTTTTCTCCGTGTTATGCAAATTCGTGTGGTTACTTATTCATATCTTGTTCTTAATGCGGTTGATTGACTGGCCACCAATTAATTTGATCTGGAGACCCATTCGGGCTTGGAAAAGTTGTTTAGGTTAAGCCGTGGATTGAATAGCCTAAGTTAGCGTCTCGTTGGAAAACGGAGCTAATTAGCGAGAAGGATAGGAATATACCTGATTGCCTTAGGTAGCCATTTAGGGTTGTTGCATAATGGGTTCCCACTAGTTAATTGCCTAGGAATAGAGTGATTAGCTCGATACAGGGAATACGTCTTTAGAGCACTCGGGAGAGGCGTAAAGAGATATACGAACCCTAGGTTAGTAACTTAAGAATTTGATAACTGGAGAAAGGAATGAACGAGTTAGATAATTCGTTAGGGGAAATTGATAGTCCTAGGCTTTTATTAATTGATTTAATCATCGTTAGTTGCACTCTCTTTTTCAGTTTTACTCTCAATTCAATCTTGTTTGACTTGACCTCGAAATTGTTAAACGTGCGACCGTTAGGAATTCTTCTCTGTTGATTCTCTGTGGGATCGACCTCTACTTACTCTATCTACAAGTTAGTTAGGTTTGTGAGAGTATTTAATTTGCCGCCTTCGACAAGCGTGATCAAATTTTGGCGCCGTTGCCGGGGAATCAATTTGGAGAAATTTATTTTCTACTGTCATCACGTTTATCTATTTGACGTTCAAGTTGTTTAATTTTCTCACTTATTTCTTTTGATATTTTTAACATTAGGTGCATGCGACGAACTCGAAGTACAGAAATTCTTCCTTTTGATCCTGAAATCGAAAGGACTTTCCATAGACTGGTTCGTGAGAAAGCTAGTGCACAACAAAGCAACATGGACGGAAACCTAATTCTACCTCAGCAGAACGAGGGTCAACAGGACATTGATAACAGGCCGATGGTGGAATTCACTTCCGCAAAACCTCACATCAACCGGTTCTGTATCGTTGCGCCTGTGATTCAAGCTCGGGACTTTGAGATAAAGACATCAGTGATCCAGATGATTCAGAATTCAGTTATGTTTCGAGGGTCAGCGATTGAGGATCCGCATGAGCATTTGAGCAAGTTCTTAAGCATTTGCGACAGTTTCAGGCAAAACGGAGTGCCACAAGATGCAGTTCGATTAAAGTTATTTCCCTTCTCCTTGAAGGATAGAGCATGGAGTTGGCTGAACTCTCTACCGGCTGGATCAATCAGTACCTGGGAACAGATGGAAGAAGCATTCCTAGATCAATATTTCCCGCCATCCAAGATATCCCACATGAGGAATGAAATCTGCACATTCAAGCAACATGAGACAGAAACTTTTGTGGAGGCTTGGGAGCGCTTCAAAAATTTATTAATTCAGTGCCCATATCATGATCTACCGGGATGGCGACAATTGGAAGCTTTTTACAATGGGTTGTCGGAAACATCGCGCAAGGACCTCAACTTAGCATCGAACGGATCATTCCTACGAAAATCATACGTAGAAGGAAGGGAGCTTTTGGAGACTATGAGGAGAACATGTGTACCGAGTCAATCGTTCGACCGAATAAGTGGTAGAAAAGTTTCGGGTGCTCATGAACTGGATGCACTCACATCTATTCAAGCGCAGATATCGGCGTTGGCCAAGAAGTTTGAGTCGGTGAATGTACAGTCCATCCAGAGTACAACTAGAGGATGTGATATTTGCGGTGGTGGACATGTAACAGATCAATGTTCTGCTAGCATGGAGGAGGCTAATTTTATAGGAAATCAGAGGAACAATCCCTATTCCAACACGTATAATCCGGGGTGGAGGAACCATCCTAACTTTTCTTGGAAAGGGCAGCAAACAGTGGATCATCGAGCAACGCAACCTCCGGGATTTCAGCAACCCAAAGCCCCAGAACTAGAAAAGAAGACGAATTTTGAGGAATTGATGATGAAGTACATGGCAAATCAAGATGCCATAATAAAGAATCAAACAGCATCAATCAGGAACTTGGAGAATCAAGTCAGTCAGCTCGCTCAAGCCTTGAACTCACGTCAACAAGGAGGGTTGCCAAGTGATACTGAGGTTAATCCACGAGAATATGTTAAGGCAGTAACCTTGAGGAACGGCCGGGCACTTGAAGAAGCACCCCCAAAGGTTCGGTCGAGTGACAAACAAAAGTCAAGTGAGATTAGTGATCTTCCACGAGAACCAATCGATGAGGAGGCGAACACATCCAAGCTGAACAAAGGACGAAATCATGAACTTCAGAATTTTCACAGAACCGTGAAGGACGCGTCCTCCGAATTTGAGGGACGCGTCCCTGAACATTCTGTGGAAGAAGCAACGCAGAAGGACGCGACCCTGCCAACTGAAGGACGTGTCCTTCCCCCAACTGATCAACCACATCGTCCCACTTGGATAATACCCAACATGGGGAAGATAGAACGACCACCACTTCCATTCCCTCAAAGAGCAAAGAAGCATGATGAAGCCCAATTCCGTAAGTTTCTCGACGTGTTTAAGAAACTCCATATTAACATTCCTTTTGCAGAAGCTCTTGAGCAGATGCCGAGCTACGTCAAGTTCATGAAGGACATCCTATCAAAGAAAAGAAGGTTAGGTGAGTTTGAAACCGTCGCACTAACGGAGGAATGTAGTGCCATATTGCAACGAAAACTTCCTCCTAAGCTAAAGGATCCAGGTAGTTTCACTATCCCTTGCACTATTGGTTCGCAATTCAATGGTAAGGCTCTGTGTGATCTTGGCGCAAGTATTAATCTTATGCCTTTATCTGTATACCATGAGTTAGGTTTGGGGGAAGTGAAACCTACGTCTGTGACATTGCAGTTAGCTGATAGATCAATAACATATCCTAGGGGTATTGTTGAAGATGTGCTTGTTAAAGTGGATAAATTTATCTTTCCAGCGGATTTTGTAGTTTTAGATTTTGAGGAAGATAAAAATATCCCCATCATTTTAGGGAGACCATTCTTGGCAACAGGTAGAGCCCTCATTGATGTTCAAAAAGGTGAACTGACCATTCGGGTTAATGATGAGGAGGTGACATTTAATGTTTTAAAATCACTAAAGTGCCCGAATGAAATTGATGAATGCTTTCTGATTGAAGATGTTTTGAGCAGGTACTCTACAGAGATTCCATATGAGGATCCACTTGAAATAGCAATGAACTCAACGTCATCCGACAATGAAGAAGTACAAGAAGTGATAACAGCAATGGATGCAATACCACACATGTTGAGAGGGGCGCATTTTGAAACCTTGGAGAGGCCGCATAATCCGATGAAACCATCTATTGAAGAACCACCCCAATTAGAGCTGAAACCATTACCTGAACACCTGAGGTATGCATATCTTGGAAGTAATGAAACTCTACCCATTATTATTTCGTCGGCACTAACAATGACACAGGAAGAGAAATTACTTCGAGTCTTGAGGGAATATAAACGAGCATTAGGGTGGACAATTGCTGATATTCGAGGAATTAGTCCGTCAATCTGCATGCACAAGATTCTGTTGGAGGAAAACCATAAGGTTTCGGTGGAGAATCAACGACGACTCAACCCAAACATGAAGGAAGTAGTCAAGAAGGAAATAATCAAATGGCTTGATGCAGGTATAATATATCCGATTTCTGACAGTTCTTGGGTGAGTCCTGTGCAGTGTGTACCTAAGAAAGGTGGGATGACCGTTGTCTCCAACGAAAAGAATGAGCTCATTCCCACGCGTACGGTGACTGGTTGGCGAGTTTGCATGGATTATAGGAAGTTGAATAAAGCCACAAGAAAGGATCACTTCCCACTTCCGTTTATAGATCAAATGTTGGATCGCCTGGCAGGTAAAGGATTTTACTGTTTTCTAGATGGTTATTCTGGATATAACCAAATTGCCATAGCAGCAGAAGATCAAGAAAAGACTACTTTTACATGCCCGTATGGTACGTTTGCTTTTCGTCGAATGCCTTTTGGTCTATGTAATGCCCCAGCTACGTTTCAGAGATGCATGATGTCTATTTTCACTGATATGGTTGAGCAGTGCCTTGAAGTTTTTATGGATGATTTTTCCATCTTTGGGATGTCTTTTGATGATTGCTTGACAAATTTAGCTCGCGTGTTGAAACGTTGTGAAGAAACAAACCTTATTTTAAATTGGGAAAAATGCCATTTTATGGTTCGAGAGGGTATTGTTCTTGGACACAGGATATCAAACAAGGGGATTGAAGTGGATCGAGCAAAGATAGAAACGATCGAGAAATTGCCGCCACCAACATCAGTCAAAGCAATCCGGAGTTTTCTTGGACACGCAGGATTTTACAGAAGATTTATCAAGGACTTTTCCAAAATTTCCAAACCACTTTGCAATCTCTTAGAAAAGGACAGGTCCTTTATTTTCGATGACGACTGCCTTAGTGCCTTCAACGAGCTCAAGCAAAGGTTAATTTCTGCCCCTATAGTTATCGCACCTGATTGGAATTTACCATTTGAACTAATGTGTGATGCACGCGATTACGCGGTCGGAGCCGTTCTAGGACAACGAGTGAATAAGGTATTTCATGTCATTTACTATGCAAGTCGAACTCTTGATGATGCTCAGGTAAATTACACTACCACAGAAAAAGAGTTGCTTGCGATTGTCTATGCCTTTGATAAATTTCGTAGTTATCTTGTTGGTACGAAAGTTATTGTTTTCACTGACCATTCTGCCATCAAGTACTTGATCTCAAAGAAAGAGGCAAAGCCAAGGCTCATCAGGTGGGTTCTTCTTTTACAAGAGTTTGATCTTGAAATTAGGGACAGAAAAGGATCCGAAAACCAAGTTGCGGATCATTTATCGAGGTTAGAAAATGTGATGTCATCTCATAATTATGCGGCAATTAATGAATCATTTCCTGATGAACAATTGTTTGCTATGAACGATGTGTCGTGCCCTTGGTATGCCGACTTTGTGAATTATATTGTTTCTAACCATATTCCCTCTGACTTTACTCCTCAACAAAAGAAGAAATTCTTGCATGACGTACGCTATTACATGTGGGATGAACCGTTTCTCTTTAAGCATTGTGCTGATCAAGTTATCAGGAGATGTGTGCCAGAAGAAGAAATCAAAGGCATCCTCGAACATTGTCACTCGTCACCCTATGGTGGACACTTTGGAGGAGATCGAACAGCGGCTAAAGTTCTACAATCAGGATTCTATTGGCCAACTCTTTTCAAGGATTCATATAATTTTGTTGCATCTTGTGACAGGTGTCAACGTGTGGGAAACATCAGCAAGAGACACGAGATGCCGTTGCAAGGCATCCTTGAAGTTGAGCTATTCGATGTGTGGGGTATCGATTTCATGGGTCCCTTTATTTCATCATTTAATAATAAGTACATCCTTATGGCTGTTGATTATGTGTCAAAGTGGGTGGAAGCAGTAGCTTTGCCTTCTAATGATTCTAAAGTCGTGTGCAAGTTTTTGAAAAAGCAGATTTTTACTCGATTTGGCACACCACGCGCTATCATAAGCGACGAAGGGACGCACTTCTGCAACCGCTATTTTGATCAACTCCTGAAGAAGTATGGGATAAAGCACAAGATAGCTACAGCATATCATCCACAAACGAGCGGGCAAGTCGAAGTTTCTAATCGGGAAATCAAGCGGATTCTAGAGAAAACAGTATGTCCAACGAGAAAGGATTGGTCGACGAAGTTAGACGATGCATTGTGGGCATACAGGACAGCATATAAAAATCCAATTGGGATGTCACCGTACAGAATGGTCTTTGGCAAGGCATGTCACCTTCCGGTGGAACTCGAGCACAAGGCGTATTGGGCTCTGAAAAAGTTGAACTTAAATCTCGAAGAAGCCGGTGGGAGACGACTACTTCAATTGAACGAGCTCGATGAACTTCGGTTGCAGGCATATGACAGTGCAAGAGTGTACAAGGATAGGACAAAGAAATGGCATGATGGTAAGATATTGCCCAGACACTTTGAGCCAGGCCAATTGGTATTGTTATTCAACTCCCGACTCAAATTATTCCCTGGAAAACTGAAATCGCGATGGTCGGGCCCTTTTCGAGTTGTTGAGGTATTCTCATATGGAGCCGTAGATGTTTTAGAAGAGAGTTCTGGAAGGATATTCAAGGTAAATGGGCAAAGGTTAAAACATTATAGGGGAAGTTTTGATCGTGAAGCATCCTCGATTCACCTAAAAGAGGCCTGAAAGCGACAAGAAAGTCAAGCCGATGACTATAAATCAAGCGCTTATCGGGAGGCAACCCGAGTTTTATTTTTTTATTATTATTTGCGCATTATTTCGTCTTATCGTTTTAGATTTTTGACACTTTTCGTTTTATTTTACAGGAAGCTGAGGGACGCGTCCCTCATACCCAAGGAAGCGTCCTTGGGCATTCTGTAATCTTACAGACTAATGAAGGACGCGTCCTTCATTCTCAGAGACGCGTCCCTCCTATAAAAAAAAAAAAAAGACGAAAAAAAAATAAAAAAAAAAGAGAAAATATTATAAATCGTTCGGTGAGAACCCTAACTTATTTTCTTCTCTTTTGCAGCCGCCGCCTCTAGCCTCCCCCTCCTTTCTCCAATTGCCGTGGTTGAAGCAGGAGGAGCATCCCCCATCCATAATTAGGGATGCACTCATCCTCTTCGGTTGCCGTCGTTGAAGTGGCGGAGCATTACCCATCCACGACCAGCGCTGAAATCAAGCAATACACGTCGCCCAGGGTCTGTCTACATAATTTTCAACGCCAAATCTACTTCCTCGGCCGTTCAGGTAAGTTCTCGTGCATTCTCTGTGTCATCCTAGTCTTCTATTGGTAAGTAGAAAATGGGATCGAAGAGATCGCGGCAAGGTGTAGACGCCAAATTTGTCTCTGAGGTGGCAAGGAACCGATTCACCGAGGCCATGACGAAAAATAAGGTATTTATTGTGGAGCGTGGGATGCAATTAGGTAGTGAACCTCAATTTGTGCATTGGGTGTTAACCCCTATTGCCCACAAGGGATGGGATCAATTTCTCGCACCGCGTAACCCGGCCGTTAACCCAATAGTTCGCGAGTTTTATGCTAATGTTCCCGACCACAGGAATTTTAAGGTGCAGGTGAGGGGAAAGCAAGTGCCATTCGATGGAAAAACAATCAATGAGTGTTTCAATATACCTATTCCTGAGGTGGACGATTACGAGGAGTTCGTAACCGGTGAATTCACGACAACACAAGCGGCGATGGTAAGTCAAGCTTTGACGAACACGGACGGATCGTGGATTATGGCTCACAATGAATTCATGGCGATTCCACGAAAAGCTTTAACGCATATGGCCAAGGTTTGGTTTTACTTTGTTGCTCATACAATGTTGCCGGTTACTAATCTCAACATGTGCAGAAAGAACCGAGCCATTTTGATTTATGCAATTCTAAAACGAAAAAGGATCAATGTGGGAAACCTCATTCACAATGCCATTCTGCAATCAGCTAGCAGCACCAGATGGGGATTTTGGTTTCCCTGCTTGATTACCATGCTTTGTCAGCAATTTGGTGTCCCAATGGCTGCACATGAGGAGCTCATTCCACCAGGTACATTAATGAATGAGAGGTATATTAACAGTCTTGTGCAGGTAACAGAGAATCGGCCCAGACGACGCTCGGAGGTTCTACAGGCTCGACAGGCCAGAGCATCAAGTTCAAGAGGGATCGGATCCAGCATAGAGGAGCGGATGCATCAATTGGAAATCAACAACGAAATCCAGTCATCATACATGGAGTTTTGTTTTCAGAGAGTGGAGGAAATGTTTCGGTTCCATGGTGCAGCATCTGGGATCGACATGACGGGTCATCCAAGCATCCCTTCACTAGCTGACTTCCAGATTGAGGAAGAGGTTGATTCGGGAAATGACAACTCCCCCGACTTTGATGAAACCAACGATGACTAGCTCACCCCAGGGGAGTACTTTGTTCCCTTCATCTTTTATTCATTATTTACATCGGGGCGATGTCTAGTCTAGGTTTGGGGGTGTTGTTTGTGCTGCAAGTATGCTTATCTATGTGGTTTGGGTTGATAGTCATTTCTAATTTATTGCTTGCTAGTAGTGTTTTGATTTTTAGTCTTGATTTTTTTAGGTCATTTCTAGAGTAAGCTTAGGTGTGTCTAACTCTTCAGTAGACTTGACGATATCTTTGGTGAGCTGACCCTTATTCGATGATGACTTATTATGCACATGCTTACAACTTATGGAAGAGTGAAAATTGAGCTTAATTGAGTGATTAAACTTTTTTTTTTTAGTGGGTAATAATTCCTCGGTATGGATTGGTAGTGAGTGAAAACAATTCTCGAAATCTAATAACGCATAGTAGTTGGTGCTGAGTGGGGCTGGCTAGGCATTGATTTGAAACAAGTTCTTAAAAAAAAAAAAAAAAAAAAAAATTGGCTACCAAGGCTCTGAGTACCAATGTTTAGGCGTGTGAAAAAGAAAGGTAAAGAAAAAAAAAAGTGATTGAAATTTGATTGGCGCCTAAATATGTACTTGTGGTGTGAGTCCTTTTGGTGTACTCGAGAATGAGATCCGAGGGGTGCTTCATCGCCTAATGCCTTGGTCCAACTGGACCGGGAGTCATTGATCAAATACTCGTTACATGGGTACATTAGAATGTGATGAAACATTTAGAGTCGTGTAGCTGAAATAAAGTTTGTGTTGAGAAAGTTGTTGAAAATCCTAAGGATGAGTGGATGATTAGTGTTTGGTTGGTTTTCTACGAAGTGCCGATCTAATATGTTTTATTGGAAGTCTTTTATTGTTGAGTTCACTATATGACATACCGAGTTGATCGTTGTGAACATTTCTGCGAAGTTTGATCAAAATTGAATGGTTTTTATTGACAAATGACTCGACCAACGGAAGTGAGCATGTGTATAGCTGAGAATAGAAAGAGGGTTGCTCAGATTGGATTGAGTGGGGTATTGCTGAAGAGTTATCTTGGTGTTTATCTCTTTTCATTTGCTCGAGGACTAGCAAATTGTAGGTTTGGGGGTGTGATAACTCTGTGAAAGTAGGGTTATTTAGTATCCTTAACGAGGCTTTATGTGGGTAGTCGGACGAGTATTGATAGGGATTTGGTAGGATTTGAGTCATTTTTAGTTTAGTTTTATTTTAAGTTGATCTTTGTTATTTTCTTAGTTTTTGTTTCTATTTCGTCTCGAGTCGGTTATCTTGTTGATGCATCTTGGTTTGTCATGTGTTAATGCAGGAAAATGAAGGAGACTTTGAAGCTCGGACGAAGAAAAGCGAAGAGGAGCGAACAATGGACAGAGAGCTGAGGGACGCGTCCTTCAGATCTCAGGGACGCGTCCCTGGAGGTTCTGTAGCTGACGAAGCTTTCTTGCGAGTTTTGAAGGCTAACCGCTTGAGGAGTCTTCAAGTCTTCCTAAGACTGCATTATGGAGATATAGAGGATCAACTAGTTATTTAGTTGGTAGTTTTAGATTTATTTTATTTTATTCTCCCTAGAAATATTGCCTAGATTTGGAGAATCTTAGGAAATATTTTCTAGGGGATCTATATATCCTAGTTTTAGAGGTAACTCTAAAAAACACCTTCCCTTTGGCTTTTAGAGTCTTTTCTTTTGGTGAAGAACGGAGGAGACATTCGACTCGGAGACGGCTAGGGTTGAAGCGGAGATCAAGACTAGGCGACTACTTCTCGGATCGGAGGATTCGAGAGGGCGTTTTTCTTTTCTTGCCCCTCTTTGATTATTATGTCGCTCTCCTTTTCTTTTGAATTTGAGTTGAATTTCTTTTACGTTATGAACTAATTTCGTTTTCTAGGACTTCAATGGAACCTAACGATTTTATCTAACGAGTGAATTTCTTTTCTCCGTGTTATGCAAATTCGTGTGGTTACTTATTCATATCTTGTTCTTAATGCGGTTGATTGACTGGCCACCAATTAATTTGATCTGGAGACCCATTCGGGCTTGGAAAAGTTGTTTAGGTTAAGCCGTGGATTGAATAGCCTAAGTTAGCGTCTCGTTGGAAAACGGAGCTAATTAGCGAGAAGGATAGGAATATACCTGATTGCCTTAGGTAGCCATTTAGGGTTGTTGCATAATGGGTTTCCCACTAGTTAATTGCCTAGGAATAGAGTGATTAGCTCGATACAGGGAATACGTCTTTAGAGCACTCGGGAGAGGCGTAAAGAGATATACGAACCCTAGGTTAGTAACTTAAGAATTTGATAACTGGAGAAAGGAATGAACGAGTTAGATAATTCGTTAGGGGAAATTGATAGTCCTAGGCTTTTATTAATTGATTTAATCATCGTTAGTTGCACTCTCTTTTTCAGTTTTACTCTCAATTCAATCTTGTTTGACTTGACCTCGAAATTGTTAAACGTGCGACCGTTAGGAATTCTTCTCTGTTGATTCTCTGTGGGATCGACCTCTACTTACTCTATCTACAAGTTAGTTAGGTTTGTGAGAGTATTTAATTTGCCGCCTTCGACAAGCGTGATCATCGATATCAAGAGAATCGGCATAAATTTTTATCGCTTGTTGTACGTATTTGTTTATTTATTTTTCAATATAATTAGTTTCGTAATGCGTTTCCCCAGTTGCTTCCCATTTTTACGATTCAAAATTTAATTTTTATTAGTTATTAATAATTCAACTTAATAACAGTAGAGATATCCAATCATATTCCCAAAAATATATTACGAATAAATCAATATTTTTAAATTTAAAACGTATAACAATAACTATTTTTATGAAATCACATTCCTGGAATATGCAATATAAGAATTTAAAGCCTTTTCTAGAAAATTGGGCCAAGAAACAATCAAATAAATTTAATAATTACATATATTCTACAATTAATTAAATATATTATTGAATTCACGTAAATATGGACAAATTTTAAATTAATTTTTCTAAAAAAGATCTTAATAAATTTTGAGGAAAATGTATTACGAAATTAGTATAACAAATTGATGTTTATTAATCGATTCTCTATTATAAATTTTTATGGAACAAAATATATGATATAAGTTTAAGCAAAATTTATAAAGAAACTCGATTTTTGGATAGGTACAATTATTTTAATCACTTAATTTAAATATATAATTTTGTCTTCAATTTTAAAAATAACGAGATACTCGGCAAAAGAAAATCAATACACAACTTTTTTATCCTGTAGATTTTTTAATGTCGTTTCTTCTCCTTTCAATCTCGTGTAGGTTATGGATGTTGTATATTGTCTTTTCTCTTCTACTTCGGTGTGTTTGTCCATTATAAATTGGATGAAATGACATTTACAACATTAAAAGAGGAAAATAAACAATAAAAAAAAAAAGAAATAATTAGGCGTAAGTTAACATTATCCCACTATGATTCTCATACAAAGCAAACTGAACTAGAAGTTCAAAAGATAATTCGGTTGCAAAATTTAGCAAATCAATTGACATATGCGTTTACTAACATTAATAAATTGACTAAGTCATGTATTCCATCTGCAGATGCTCCAATCAAAATTGATTTCCCTGATGGATAATCTAAAGTTACAAATGAGCCTAAAATGCAAGTAAAACGCGGTACACCCATCGTTTTCAAAGATAAAAATCCTTCGAGAAGTAAAGCCTTAAATTGAGGAAACAATTGCTCTAGAAGAGTATCTAGTGTTGAGAATATTATTCTAGATGCTTCACAAGTACATGTGTTGACCTTAGTTTCGATGATGCACTTAAGAAGTTCGGTGTTACTGTATTATTTTGCTTGTCTTTAATGATGAGCTTGAGTAGTGCGCTACTATTGTACATTAATACATTGTTGTACACATGTGTTTATCCTTTCCAAATTTGGAAATATATTTTCTATTCATATATTAAATTATGTGGATTAATTGAAAGATAAATTTGTCAAGATTCATTTTAATTGGACGCCCTAAAATATTATAACGAGATACATCAAATTAAAGTATATATAATGTAAGTAATTATTAGAAAATGAGATAATGTAACTCTATGAAGTATACTAATCAAACCAGATAATTAATTATGATTTCATTTTGATGATTGATGTGATAAAGATATTATTAGATTAGTTATCTTATAACATGGAAACTAAATTTTCAATTCATATAAAACTAGAAAGTTACCATTGGAGTAACGTCCGCTTACACGCAATGACTATTGAGCATCTGTCTGCTTGACACAATATGATATGATGTGATATGATATGCTTGACACAAGTCTAACGACCTGGACAATTCACATGATGCTATGTGTGAGCTCTTGATTGTGTGATCTGCGTGATTGGGCAAGGAACAAAAAGTGCTAAGTGACCGCTTGGTTCCGACCTCTCACAACTGCGTGGGAGAGGGCTATGTGTTACATTGGTCATCCTGAGAGGGATTGTGTGACCCCGATTTATTCAACGAGAGGTTGGCGAATTATATACAGGAAGCTAGGTGAATACGATACGTATTCTGGTAACCAATTGCTAACCCATCAATAGGAAGCCCGTCATGCTGGTCTTTTCGTAGGAAGCCATGGGTCGACGGAGTTTGTGTACTTCAACATGCACGTGCGGGTGCGAGCAAGAAGTCTCTTGCTGCATGGTAGAGGAGGAGTGGGGAACGCCGTCGGAGTGAAAAGAGTTACTCCTAAGCATATGGGTGTTGTGCAGAAGTCTCGACCTCCTCGGGGGACAATAGAGCAGGTTGCGTGGGAGCTAACGAAGTTGAAAATTTCATCCTAGGTATTGGGTGTGCAATGCAGTGAGTAACGACTGTCATAACCATACACGTCCGAACTATGTATAGGACGAATACCCCGAGGTTGCTCTGTGAGAAGTCAGGTTACACGGTGCGAGGACCAACTCATGTTTCTCTCTATTCTAAGTGACAATTCGTTGTTGTCTATCTTGTGCATATAGATATGTTCTTATTAAGAGATGATAAGAGCTGTGTGGAAACCCTTTTAACAGATAAAGTGTTGAATTATTCCTCTATTGTGAACTAGAAATGGGCTGCTCCTTAAGAAGTCGTTATGTCCCTGTAAGGAATCATTTTGTGAGTATTCATATTTTACTCTGACTTCTACGTTGTCTTTGTACGTTGATAGACTTGCTTACACTAAAGCGTCAATGTGTTGTCTGAAAAATTCTTTGAGTGAACAACTGCTGAGTGTGAGGATCCTACTGTCGGAAACGAGAAGCCGTCCGTTGTGTGAGGAGCTGATCGTTGCATCGAGTAGGATCTCCTATTTTGTTTAAGGATCTTTGGGAGAGACTCCTCAACCTAGTGCAAGGGCATTTTGCACTAAACACTTTATATAGTGGAATCACCTCGTTGGTGGAAAGTGATCGTAGGTCGATTAAGGCTGAACCACTATAAAACTACCATGTCCATTATTATCATGCATACATCTGTATGAATATCTACTCGAACAAAATCGTATTGCTTAAAGCAAGTAGATCTCACTATTTGAGTAACGCTTCGCTATGACACAATACGCTTCTGCATACTCTGATAAAGGGCAAAAAAGTGACGAATACTAATTCACCCCTTTTTAATTCTCCAAAAAAGACAACAATCTGAAAATGAAGAGATCTCTATTAACTATGTTTTTACTGGAAAAAAGATAGAATCGCGATGAAATTGGCGTTGATGAAAAGTGTGCATACGTTATAGCCCGCAAGATTATTAATGATAACGAGGATCTTGAACCAAAGTCTGTTGAAGAATGTAAACAAAGAAACGATTGGTCGAAATGGAAAGATGCGATCAAAGCAAAGTTTTAAAAGTTTTTGGACCTGACGTCCGTACACCAGAAGATGAAAAACCAATCGGTTAGAAATGGGTATAAGTGCGAAAAATAAATGAAAAAAATGAGATTGTTAGATATAAGGCACGACTTGTTTCCCAGGAATTCTATTTTTCTATGGTGAATGCAACAACTTTTAGACATATGATTTTTTTGCAATTCATGAGAAATTTGAAATTCAATTAATGGATGTTGTTACAACATACTTGTATGGCTCTCTAGACATTGAAATTATATGTAACTCCCCAAAGGATTCAAAATACTAGAAGCATATAATTCAGATCGTTGATATATGTACCCAGAAAAATTATGTAAATCTCAATATGAATTGAAGCAATCTAGACGTATGTGATATAAATGTCTCATTGAATATTTGTTAAAATATAGATATCAGAATGATCTAATATCTTGATGTGTGTTCACTGAGTGATCTTGATCAAAATTTATTATAATTACGATATATGTTGATGATCTGAATATCATAAAACTACATTTGAACTCGGTCAAATGTTATGTTATATCAAAAATAATTGAGATGAATGATCTCGGAAAAATAAAGTTATCTCTTGGCTTTCGGATTGAGCATTTAAATAATGAAATTGTTATCCATCAAACTTCTTATATAGGTATTAAAAGATTTTATGTGGACAAAGAACATCCATTGAGTGGTCCAATAGCCGTGAGATCACTTGATGTAAAAAAGATCCATTTCGACTTCAAATGAGAAATGAAGAACTAATTGGACTTGAAAAACCATATCTTCGTGTCATTGGGTCATTTGTGTATCTTGCTAGTCATACTAGACGCGATATATCATTGTGATAAATTTATTAGGGAGATATAATTATTCACCGACAAAGAGACATTGGAATAAAATTAAGCATACTTTTCGTTATCTTCAAAAAACTATGGACATGTGGATTAGATATACAGATGGAGAATATTTATTTAATCGCCGTAATGGTAAATCTCAAACGAGTTATTTATTTACGTGTGGTGATACTGTTATATACTAGACATCTATTAAAGAAACAATTACGTCACATCGTCTAACCATTCTGATATCATAACAATTCATGAAGCTATTAGAAAATATGTTTGGTTGAGATCTATTATACATGACATTCGAGGGTCATACGGCTTATTCGTAAATAAGAATGTGAGGATTACGCTTCTTGCATTGTTTAATTGAAGGGTGATATATCAAAGGCGATTGAACAGACATATATCTCCAAAAAAAAAAAAGTTTCACGCATGACCTTTAGAAAAGTGTTGATATTGATTTTCAACACTTGCGTTCATCATAAAATTTGACATATTTATTCACAAAAGGCTTTGGTTACAACGATTTTTGGAAGACTAGTGAATAAAGTTGGAATGCACAAACTTGGACATTTAAAGTGATGTTATAAAGAGGGTGAGTAAACATATAGTACACTTTTTTTCTTTTACCATGGTTTTGTTCCACTGGATTTTTTTGGAAAGATTTTAACGAGGCAATATTATAATGGACTTGTAAATATATTTATTGTGATTACCATTATAACTCTCATTAACGTACAATCCTTTATTATTTTTTATGTTACAATTATATTTTATTTCCATTGTAAAATTCTTATAAATAGAGGGATACATATTATTTATGGATTATTGAAATCAATAAGAAGTTCTCCCCCTATTTCTCCTCGTTATGTTCTCTCATTTCCTTATTTCTCCTTCTCGTTCTTCATTTGACAACAAAATAGAAATTGTTATTTTTAAAGACATTATCACGAAAAGAACACATGAAAATGCAGAGCCATAGAATCGATTAGTGCGTTACGTAAATCAATATCGTTTGTCGCTATATGTAATACTACTGGCATTTTAATACTTCAATTATAATAACTTCCACATATAAATATAACTCTTCGCAAATTCGAGAATTAACTTTTAAATACATCCAACACGGCAATAATTTGTAGTTATTATATGTTAACTATCGATTTGACCCGTCTGTTAAATAAGAATGTTCGAATCTCAATAGTCACATTTTGGAATATTTGCTAGATCCTAGTTTTGGGGGGCCCGAGTGACCCGATCACCATGGTTTGTAAGGTCTTGCTGTGGTCATAAGGTGATGTATTTGGTTTGATTTGACTAAAAACCATAAATAAAATGCATTTATGGATTATTTAAACCACCTCACGGGTCATTCCGTGAACTTTACTAAAAATGTATAACGATTTTTTAGTACATAACCCTGAACAACTTGGTAATGAGTTGATGGACTTAGTAAAATGTTAGTACTAGTGAAGGTACTTTTACTAAGTTATCGTAGGAGCTTGTAAAATGTACCAGTATTTTATTCGTAATTTATTAAATGGTGATTTGAATTAAATTTGCCCTTAATAGGCAAATTTGCCTATTAAGGGCAACTTTGCCCGTAAAGTATTAGTACATTTCACCAAGCGCGTGATAATTTATTTAGTAAATTTTACTAAGTCAAACGACTCACTTTAGTAATTTAGTAAAAGTCATAGAAACAGGCCAATAAGCTTGGTAAATTATTAGAGGCAATGAACAATAGTGGGCTTAGTACTTATATCAAGCTATAATAATGGGAATTTAGTAATTTACTATATGTTTACTGAACATTTTAGTAATTTACTATATGATTTACTATAAGTTACTAAAAAAATTTCGTAATTTACTATACGTACAAGTTTTTACCATACCCGTGGTTATATTACTAAATTATTTAGTAAAATTGTACTAAGATTTTTAATATAGTACTAATTTGTACAAGCATTTAGAACCTAAATCTGAACCTAAATGAGGTGTGCAATTATCGTTATGTCCTTCTGTCTTGGAGTGCAATTACAAGTCTTGGGATAAACTGTAATTGCACTCCAAGGCTGGAGGGTAGAGCGGTAGTTACACACCTCATTTAGGTTCGGATAGGTTCCGGACACATCGTACAAATTAGTAACTTATTAAAAAAAGTAGTACATTTTTACTAAAAAAAAATTTAGTAATATAACCATGGCCTTTAAAAGCATGTACAATCCCACTAGAATGACTGGCAAATTACTAAAAGTTTTTAGTAATGTATAGTAAACTACTAAATTTTCACTATTACGGTTTAGTACAATGTACTAAGCCCAGTATTGTGCATTGCCTCGAATAATTTACTAAGCGCATGGGCTGTTATTGAAACCCTACATCGTATACTAAATTACTAAAGTGAGCCGATTAACTTAGTGAAATTTACTAAATAAATTATCACGGACTTAGTACTGTACTATACTTTACTGGCCCATTAAGAGTACAAATAATTGTTTAGTAAATTACTAACTTTTACCGTTAAAAAATTTAGTACAGGCCAATTTAGCAAAAGTCCGTACATTAATACTAATATTTTACTAAGCCTATCGACCCATTACCAAACTGTTCAAGACTATGTACAAAAAAAATCGTTACTGCTTAATAATTTTATACTCGTATTTTAGTAAAGATAACGGAATAACCGCGAGCTGGTCTTTAGCGGCTTCCTACGACCGGTAGTACTCAAATTTAAGTATATGTTCCCTTCAGAATTTGGTATACGTGTCATATTTTGTGATTCAAAGAGTCCCACGTTAAAAATTTTAATTAAAATTCTTACATGGTAAATGAGAAAAAGTAACTAAATCTAGATATTACCGTTATAGCTTGCTTTTTCTCTTTGTTGAAGAATTGATCATGTAATTTGCCGACATTCCCCCAAATTTCACGTGCCTTGCCTTCGTTAGCTTTATATCAGCGAGAGACTGTTTGTTTTGTAGGGAAATGAAGAAAAGCAAACGAAAGCTACCTCCTCATTTTTAAAAATTTTTTCTCGTCTTGTTTCTTTTCCTCTCCCTGGTTTCCAAACACCACCTAATATCAAAGCTAATTATCTTTTCCTTATTTATATATAATAAATAATAACAGAAAAATAATGTTGAAATAAATTCTCCAGCTGCGTGCATCCGACTCTGACTATCAGTAGAAGTATTTCACGATGTGCCGAAAGTAAGATTGAGTTTGCTTTTATGATTATACCAAAAAGCAGCCAAAAGGACAAACTCTCCATTACGCAACAACCCTCTTTGCTTTTCTGATATATTATAAATGAATTTTCTCTTCGCCTGTCCATACATAAAACAATGATATACTAATCAAAACCATTTGATTCATAATACTCCAATGATTAATCCCAGATTCGTTACTTCAATTGGACACATAATCAACCCATTTAACAAACAGACCCATGAGTACCATCGAAAATTTAACCCCATGATTAATATTATAAATATATGTGTTAAGTAGAATTAAATGGCCATTAAACAATATTAATTTTTCTCGCGCATTTTATCGCTACATACAATACATGCACATCCCTTCTCATGGTCTCTTTTGTTGTCCACGATGTTGCTGCTCTCGAAGCTCCCTGTCGTGTAATTTAACGAGCAGT
Organism: Melastoma dodecandrum; assembly: GCA_029817715.1. Classification (NCBI taxonomy): domain Eukaryota; kingdom Viridiplantae; phylum Streptophyta; class Magnoliopsida; order Myrtales; family Melastomataceae; genus Melastoma; species Melastoma dodecandrum. Next base: position 119,449 of record JARUPY010000504.1, read on the forward strand.
TCGGTATAGAAGATCTCGTTCCACGAATCTGGCACGCCTGGGAGGCACCAGTGGCTGCAGTCCTGGTACTTAAGAGGCGACCTCCTCTCGGCATTGGTCAGGTGCTGTTTACGGTATATGGACGGGTGACCGTCCTTCCGGTAGTCTGTCATCTCGGTGACGTTGAGGTATGCAACCGGGGTCTTCATGCCCTTGAGGACATTCTCCAGCTCCTCCATCTTTGGAGGGTACCCTCGAAGGTACGTGCTGTTCTTGATAGGCTCCGTCTCACTGTCGCATTGTCCACCGGAATTCCATTGCCCGCCACTGCATCAGGAAGTATTCGCAATAACTTTGCAGTTCTCATAAATAGGGGTTGATCTTCGAAGCAAAAGAGGCAAGCTAACCTGAAATGGGAATCGGAATATCCCCTAAAGAAAACTAGGGTCTTCGTTGGATCAATATTCGCATCCACCCATTTTGCCCAGGTCATCAGAGCCCTCCGGTATGCTTCAAGGACATTAAGCTCCGCGTAGACATGGTTACCTTCTTGGTAGTAGTCCATCCTGTGAATTCAACTGATAAACTCAGCCACACCGAATAACCGAGCTCTAATGTTTTGTCCAATTATGTAATCTTTTGAAACCACCAGCATACGGCAATTGTAGTACCCTGTAGAGGTCTTATCATGAGTCCACCAATGTCCTGTGTTGAAGATAATAACATCGGCGCCCTTATACTCATTGCAGGACTTCGAGATCAAATCCAGCCGGAGAGTTTCCTTCATCAACCCATCCTTGTTACGCACCTCCCACTCACGAAGAAGTCTATCTTCAAATCATAGTCCTGACCGCCAACACCCAAAAATCCATCAGTAACAGGACAAGAAGTGGTCGAACAAGGGAACTAACAATGACAAAGCAGTCCAGTGAATGTAAAGCTACCTTAAATATGAACGAATAAGACGCTTCCCCTCGAAATATCAATCTACCATTGGCCTCATACACCTTACTCCGATCCTTCACCGCGCCCCTAAGGATGCAAACCAACGATTCCCACATGTTCCTATTCAAGGAGTCCCCGACGAAGGCCAGCCTCTTCCCTCTGAGCATCTCAAGCATCTTAGCTCCATCCAGCCTAAAACAGCAAAACCATCAAACTCAATCTGAGACACATCTCAGACAAATAGATGCATCGATGCTTATCTGCTCTTGGAATCTTGCTATTAATAACTAAATTAGCAATAGTACTTCCTTACCGCGGCAACTCGCAGTCCTTGGGCTTCCACTTCAACTTCTGGTAATCCTTATCAGGTCTTCCGTTGAGAATACAGTTGAACTGTTCGTCGATCAACGAACACGACCCCGGTTGGTAGAGTGGGTACAAATCGTCCCTCACCCACTTTCCATCGAAGAAGTTGCAGTTCCTCAGCAACTCCAGTGGATCATTTGTCGGGGCCTTTTTACCCAATCCTCCAGGCACACCATTTGCAGCACCCTGCTCCTTCCAGTGCGTCTCATTCTGCTTGTCCACCACGCCTTCTGCCCCTTTACCGGGGGTATGGTTATTCTTCTTCTCGGATCCCAAGGTGAGGTCACGCTCCGGGGAAACCCATCCAGCGGCCACTACGCTCCCGGAGACGTTCCTCGCCAGAGTTTCTGCATTGGACGAGTTTCCAGCCAAATTTCCCTCCATGGACTGGTTAGAAACTGGGTCTGTCTCTGCTGTTGTCGCAACCCGCGTTGAGTTCGAATTCCCAGGCAGTGAAGCGTTCCCTGATGGGGAAGATGACTCCGATGTTCGGTGGGGATTCAGAACCGGAGGGCCGGCGGTACGATTACTCGGCACGAAAACAGTGGAATTGGGTACGGGGGAGGAGTCCAGCGGTCGAGTGGAATTGCTGGGGAAGAAGTGGGAGAATAAGGAGGAGACCCGAGATCTGTAAGAGGAAGAGTCCTCGCCGGCGGAGGATGGATAGAAGACGTTCGTGAGGAACGGGTGGGAGGAGTCGGAGGAGGAAGGGCAGAGCACGAGGAAGACGGTGAAGACAACGAATGCGAACATGGAGGCGTAGGCGAGGGCGACGGCTCGGCGGTTGCGGAGAACTGAACGGAACTCCGACATCAGGGACAAACGTACTCCAACTACTCCGCCGGCGCCGGCGCTGGGGCCGGAGGGGAAGTGCTTGGCAGAGTCCGCCATGGGAATCGAGAAGGGAGTGAAGTCGTCGGAGGAGGAGGAGAAAGAAAGAAGACGACAGGCGTCAAATGGGCTTTTCAATATTTGGGTCGGTGGTAAATTACATCCACCAGAATGGCTACCGGCGAGAAAATGCTGCCGGAACGATTAAAAGTAATGAAATGGTAAAATGCATATTATGGTCCGTGGGTTGGATTAGATTAAAATAGTCTTTCCTGGAATTCGATGCATTTAGTATATTACTAATCTTGAATGCACATCTCTCCTCCGCAAATATCCAACCCCCCCATTCGATCTAGTCGTGTACCTTGCCTCACTTATTTTATTACATTACTTTAATTTTAAGTAAAAAAAAAACAAGCAGGTGGTTTTAATTAATGTGTCGGAATGCTTGATTTCATGGGTTTTGACAGTTGGAAGAATAATTTTATATTGTGATATGAGCACTCCCAGATCGAGATGGTCGGAGTTGTTCTTATCGTGGTATGATTCTGCATCGAATCACAGGGTATGATGTGTTTTAGTTAATTAAGATGGAATAAAAAAGTTTATAAGGAAACCAAAGAGAAGTGCAACCAGGGGAACCTCCGTTAAGACTGACTGGGAGTGTTTTTTTCTTTTTTTTTTTTCTGTCCGCCCGGTTTTCGGAGCTTCGCTCCGACTAGTCCGGACTCGACCGGGTAGGACACCTGGCTATGGTGGGTGAGTCTTCCAACAGGGGTGGCTGCGTACTGTAGGCTTTCGAACCTGAGACCTCCTTAAGCGAATCCAAGCTCCTTACCACTTGGACCAACCCCTTGGTACTGGGGGTGTTTTGGCTTTTCTGTTTTCGTCGGTGTCCCCAGTCCCAGACGTTGTGTTGATTTGTTTCCAAACAAGCTCAGCTGCTAACAAACGGTTCGTTACCTGGAGTATATTAAATTAAGGCAGATTAAAAATAACGTATAAATAAATGTTATTAAAATCATTTTTTAATAACGTATAAATAAAATATTATACATTATACAACGTAATGCAGTCCATCAACTGGTTGTCCATCAACTGGTTGATCTGGTTGTCCATCAACTGGTTCCATCTCCATCACTGAAGTCCTCTAACGGAACTTGGTCAGATCTGATGATCCTCTCCCGCAATGGCCAGACCATCAAGTGCCTACTCAGTTCGAACTCACTCCAGTGACACTGGCAATCTACCATTCATTCACCCATATTTCCCCACCCCCATCAATATCATGGTTACAGTTAAATGAGGATCCTCGTCGTCGAAGATTAGACTCCAAGGAGAGTTGATTAAAGCTACGTGATTGTTCGCGTCGGAAACGGATCACGTCGGAAATATTTGGCACGAACACTCACATGGGTTCAGATATGGTCGCCAGTAAATGAAATAGATGAATTGAATTAATAAACGACGTCAAAAAATGTCTTACAAATAAATTGAAAAGCTTACAGCCATAAAAACAAAGAAAATGTTGATGATGCTTATGATGGTGACGCCGTATACTCGTTGTTGACGCCGTAGACTTGTGGACTGGAGTGGTGGAATCTGATCACTGAACGGAGTGTGGACGGAATGTGGACGAATGTAGCAATAGATTTGGAAACTAAGGGCCCTACGAGCTCACCCTAGTGACGGATTGAAGGAGGAATTTGGTTGTCAAGGCTGCAGTTACTCACCCCGACGATGAAGTGATGGCGGAATTTTGGTTGTTAAGGGCCGGACGCTCACCCTAACGGTGGAAAGGATACCAAGGGCCTACGAGCTCACCCTGGTCTGGACGCTTCATAACTAAAAATCTAAAAGGTGACAAACAATGTGCTATTGGCCTTAGATGTTGATTGTTCGTGTTTTTTCCTCAGGAAGATCTTCTCCCTTTTATACTGAATCTTTGATATGCTTAGGATGTATGCTTCTTCGGATATTTTGCCAAGTCGTGGTCCTCTCAATCAACTCCCTAGAATCTTGGTAACAACCTAATCCTGGTAAACATGACAGTTTTGACCTGCGTAGACTTAACAGTTTCTTCCTTTTTATAACTAGAGAGTTTCCCTAGATTTTATCCACTTGAAGATCTTATCAAATAATGGGAACATGGCCCCGTAACCTTTTTTCCGAAAATCTCGGAGTTAAGATCTTTTCTGATCTGTGACCGCACGGTTTTGCCTTCGTAGACTTAGCAGTGTTTCCCTATTCGCTGACTTATGTGCCAAAGGCTTGTATTCCCCATTCTCACTCTGATAGGCTATATTAAAATAAGTTTATGCACGGGCCATAATTAAATTAGGCCCAAGATTTTTGCCATGCCAACATAAGCCACCCTCTTAGGGTGAGACGATCTTAGCTGAGAGTCTTACCCAGCATTGTGAAGTGATTTGGATTACGGACAAAATAACATAAAACGAATGAACGGCATTGTAGATTCGAGACCTAACACGAAACGATGTGATCCCATGGTATGTGCCAAACTCTATATCCACGTGCGAGTTGGAATTCCGTCTCAAGGTACGCGACATTGTTGAGGGAGTGGCCCATGGTATTTGCCATTGTTGCAGGAATTGAAAATCATTGTTTAATTGGACGAGACGTTGTTGATTTAAACGTATGTCGTGTTGTAAACCGCCCGGATCAAAGGGCACGTGGCACCATGATAACTGGTTGGCCACTATTGTTTCTCCAGACGCCCATGGTTTATGCTCCGAAAGTTCAAGGTCATTCTCTACGATGTTAACCTCTGTTTGGAAAGTATGAAAAATATGAATCGTAATTTCTATCTTTAATGGTTGTACGTCGATTATGGGCACAAAATTTGGCATAACTTATTATATCACTTGCATCCCAACATCTTTGAGGGTTGACTCAACCTTTGGCGACGGGTTTGCTATGGGAACATATTCCTCGATTAGAGGTTTTACTTCGAGAGCTTATTCCCGTACAAGAGGTTCCGCTTTGAAAACATCACCCTTAACAAGTGGTTTTTCTTGACGAGCAAAATCGTCAACAAGAGATTTTACTCTAGGGACATCTAGTTCAATAGGAAATATTGTTATGGGCACGTTCTCCCAAATTGAGGCCTCGTCAACGGAAAAGCTCTCTCTATGCCAATGATGGGAAGCATAATTTGATTATCGATATTCGTCCCAATCTAAGTCGTCGTCTTTGTAGACTTGATTCAAACTGATCATTCGTGTAGACTCGACACGAGACTATTCCGAGTTTATGTATTCAGGGCATGGACTTTTGTTGAGATACATGTCATCTAAGAAGTTTTTTTTTCATTTCTTACATTTCAGCCATTAACTCAGAATTACGACGTATATTCTCCTCGTACAACCCGCAAATGATCAGAAGTTTCGTTACCCATGCCACATTATGATCTTCTCCATCTAATGGAGGGGGCGGGGCATCTCAAATAGCTGTACTCCTGGTATTCTTTACCATTCTAAATGGTCAATTTCTTTGACTCCTACTGTGGTCGCAAAAAACGTGTTCGCTTCGGAAACGGATCACGTCAGAAATATTTGGCACGAACACTCACAGGGGTTCGGATGTGGTCGCCAGTAAATGAAATAGATGAATTGAATTAATAGACGGTGTAAAACAATGTCTTACAAATAAATTGAAAACCTTACAGCCATAAAAACAAAGAAAAGGTTGATGATGCGGATGGTGGTGACGCCGAAGACTCGTTGCTGGCGCCCTAGACTTGCGTACTGGAGTGGTGGAATCTATTCTCTGAACGGAGTGTGGACGGAATGTGAACGAAGGTAGCGATGGATTTGGATACTAAGGGCCCTACGAGCTCACCCAAGTGATGGATTGAAGGCGGAATTTGGTTGTCAAGGCTACGGCTGCTCACCCCAACAATGAAGTGATGGCGAAATTTGGGTTGTTAAGGCTACGGTTGCTCACCCAGACGATGAAGTGATGGCGGAATTTTCGTTGTTAAGGGACGGAGGCTCACCCTAAAGATGGAAAGGATACCAAGTGCCCTACGAGCTCACCCTCGTCTGGACGCATCACAACTAAAAATCTAAAAGGTGACAAACAATGCGCTCTTGGTCTTAGATGATTGTTTGTGTTTTTTCCTCAGGAAGATCTTCTCCCTTTTATATTGAATCTTTGATATGCATAGGATGTATGTCACATTCCTAAGATATTTTGCCAGGTCATGGCCCTCTCAATCAACTCCCTAGAATCTTGGAAACAACTTGATCCTGGTAAACATGACAGTTTTGACCTGCATAGACTTAACAGTTTCTTCCTTTTTATAACTAGAGATTTTCCCTAGATTTTCTCCACCTGAAAATCTTACCAAATAATGGGAATATCGCCCCGTAACTAGAGATATTCCTTTTTATAAAACCTTTCTTTTTATATTAAATCAGTTAACTAGAGATTTTCCCCGGATTTTCTCCACCGAAGATCTTATCCAATAATGGGAACATGGCCCCTAACCTCTTTTCCGAAAATCTCGGAGTTAAGATCTTTTCTGATCTTTAACCGCATGGTTTTGCCTTCGTAGACTTAGCAGTGGTTCCCTCTTTGCAGACTGATGTGCCATAAGCTTAGTACGGGCTTGTATTCCCCATTCTTACTCTGATAGGCAATATTAAATAAGTTTATACACGGGCCATAATTAAATTAGGCCCAAAGTTTTTGCCATGCCAACATTAGCCACCCTCTTATGGTGAGGCGATCTTAGCTGAGAGTCTTACCCAGCATTATGAAGTGATTTGGATTATGGACAAAATAACATAAAAAGAATGAAAGGCATTGTAGATTCGAGACCTAACACGAAACGGGGTGATCCCATGGTATGTGCCAAACTCTATATCCACGTGCGAGTTGGAATTCCGTGTCACGATAAGCGATATTATTGAGGGAGTGGCCCATGGTATTTGCCATTGTTGCGGGAATTGAAAATCCTTGTTTAGTTGGACGAGACATTGTTGATTTAAACTTATGTCGTGTCGGAAACCGTCCGGATCAAAGGGCAAGTAGCACCATGATAACGGTTTGGCCACTATTGTTTCTCCAGGCGTCCATGGTTCATGCTGCGAAAGTTCAAGGTCATTCTCTACGATGTTAACCTCTATTTGGAAAGTATGAAAAATATGAATCGTAATTTCTCTCTTTAATGGTTGTACGTCGATTATGGACACCCAATTTGGCATAACTTGTTCTACCACTTGTATCCCAACACATTGAGGGTTGGCGGACTAAACTGCTTAACTCTATCAACCTTTGGCGACGGGTTTGCTATGGGAACATATTCCTCGATTAGAGGTTTTACTTCGAGAGTGTATTCCTATACAAGAGGTTCCGCTTTGAAAACATCACCCTGAACAAGAGGTTCCGCTTTGAAAACATCACCCTTAACAAGAGGTTTTTTTTTACGAGCACAATCGTCAACAAGAGATTTTACTCTAGGGACATCGATTTTAATAGGAAATTTTGTTATAGGCACGTATTCCCAAATTGGGGCCTCATTAACGGAAAAGCTCTCTCTACGCCAATGATTGGAAGCATAATTTGAGTATCGCTATTCGTCCAATCTACGTCATCGTCTTCGTATACTTGATTCGGACTGATCATTCACGTAGACTCGACACGAGACCATTCCGAGTTTATGTATTCAGGGCATGGATTTTTCTTGAGATACATGTCATCTAAGAAGTTTTTTATAATTTATCACATTTCAGCCATTAACTCGGAATTACTAGATATATTCTCCTAGTATAACCTGCAAATGATCAGAAGTTTCGAGACTCATACAACATTCTGCTCTTCTCCATCTAATGGAGGGGGCGGGGGTTCTCGAATAGATGTACTCCTGGTATTCTTTGCCATTCTAAATGGTCAATTTCTTCGACTCCCACTGTGGTCGCCAAAAACGTGTTCGCGTCGGAAACGGATCACGTCGAAAATATTTGGCACGAACACTCATAGGGGTTTGGATGTTGTCGCCAGTAAATGAAATAGATGAATTGAATTAGTAGACGATGTCAAACAATGTCTTACAAATAAATTGAAAAACTTACAGCCATAAAAACAAAGAAGAGGGTAATGATGCGGATGGTGGTGACGCCGTGGAATCGCTACTAGCACCATAGACTTGCGGACTGGGGTGGTGGAATCTGATCTGTGAATGGAGTGTGGACGGAATGTGGACGAAGGTTGCAATGGATTTGGATACTAAGGGCAATACGAGATCACCCTAATGACGGATTGTAGGTGGAATTTGATTGCGAAGGCTACAATTGCTCACCCCGGCGATGAAGTGATGGCGGAATTTTGGTTGTTAAGGCTACGGTTGCTCACCCCTACGATGAAGTGATGGCAGAATTTTGGTTGTTAAGGGCTGGAGGCTCACCCTAACGATGAAAAGGACATCAAGGGCCCTACGAGCTCACCCTGGTCTGGACGCTTCATAACTAAAAATCTCGAAGGTGACAAACAATGCGTTATTGGTCTTACATGATTGTCTGTGTTTTTTCCTCAGGAAGATCTTCTCCCTTTTATACTGAATCTTTGATATGCTTAGGATGTATGCCACGTTCTTAGGATATTTTGTCAGGTCGTGACCTTCTCAATCAACTCCCTAGAAACTTGGTAACAACCCGATCCTGGTAAACATGGCACTTTTGACCTGCGTAGACTTAACAGTTTCTTCCTTTTTATATTAAATCAGCTAACTAGAGATTTTTCCCGGATTTTCTCCACCGAAGATCTTATCCAAAAATGGGAACATGGCCCCTAACCTCTTTTTCGAAGATCTCGGAGTTAAGATCTTTTCTGATCTTTGACCGCATGGTTTTGCCTTCGTAGACTTAGCAGTTGTTCCCTTTTCGCAGACTGATGTGCAATAAGCTTAGTACAGGCTTGTATTCCCCATTCTTACTCTGATGGACAATATTAAAATAAGTTTATGCACGGGCCATAATTAAATTTTGCCCAAGATTTTCGCCTTGCCAACAGTGATGTACAAAATAAGTGTTCCTCAGTCCCGGTTATGAATGGAAACACTACGAACACTGAGCTAACGTGAGCATTTAAATTTCTGTAAACAAAGATGGTTCACAGAGCATCTTAGCTTGTCCAATGAAGTGATGATAAAACATCTCAGATCCTGAAACAAGACCACAGCAAAGGAATCACAGGTGGTCCATCTGCGGACATCTGACTGCTATATGATTGATTACGCAGGAGAGAACCGAAGATAAGAGTAGGATCGCCATTACTATGCAACGCTACAGTTAGTACCCATATAGAAAAGATTCAGCCATGACTAAATTCCGAAACCAAAGACCGCCCGGATCTTGTGAAAGGTCAAGTCTCTCCAGCCTCTCTCCATGTTCTCCGCCACGGTAACATTGTCATATCTGCATTAAGAGGAAGGCAACAGGCGAACAGTTTTAGCAATCTGGGAACTTTTTGGTGGGAAATAGTGAGATCACACATAATCGATGAGTTCGCACACACAACACTTGAACTAGCATAGCGCAACTAACATTTTGTAGAGCTTCACCAATATTGTTAGGACCAGCAAATCCAACTATTGACAACACATCCTAATTGCAACCAACATGGATAAGATCTTAACAAGCATCCACTGTCGCAGTAAACCAATGCCTTATCCCATGTATTACAGGATAGCAAACATGGAATGATATTCCAATGCAATGTCGCATCATGAAGAAATAGCGGATGCTGAATAAGTTGAATACCTGTCCTCCTCGGGAATGGTCGAGTGAGTAAGCCTAATAACAGTAACCCCTGGTTCAGGCTCCTCAAATGCAAGCTTCACTTGGATACAAGCACGAACACATGTAAACAGCAATCAATGCACTGAAATTCTGAAAAAATTAACACAGAAGCCAATTACTCAAACTCAATCTGCCATACTGTCGACACAACCCCATCCGGCCAGTTGCCAAATCGCCACTTCTGTACGATCAGCTTCCCTTCCTGCAACTCGACATTACTGCCAGTAACAGAGCCATCGAACACCGTGATCTCCCCTCCGACTTCCCTGCTTATCCTCGCGTTGCTCTGAGTAAACCCCTTCCACCGATTCTCGGCCATCATGATCTCCCACAAGTCCCTCGCCCGACAACTGAACTTCTATGATATCTTGATCGTCTTCCTCCCTTTTGTGCCGCCCTTCTGCTCCACCTTCTTTTCTTATCCTCCACCTTGACATCCCCCACAACACCACTCTTTCTGGAATCCTCAGCAGCAACTGCAGGGGGTAGCAACACCACCACCACCAGCCTTCTTTTTTGCCTGGACATCGTCCTTGACAGGACCACCCTTGGCCATGCTCTCCACATAAGCCCGAACCTTCTCCAGGATCATCTCCTTGCCCTCCTTGGCCATCTAATCCCGACACCTCTTCCCAAACTCGCCATCGTCCTTGACAGTGATCCTCACCACGGGGTCTTGTTGACATGGTAGAAATCTCGCGCCTAATTATGATAAGCCCATAAATTCAGGTCATTTTATGAGGAACCCACAAAGTCATTTCGCTGACCCGTATCAAGTCTATCAAGACTATGACAGAAATTTTGGGCCCATTTTACGAAGCCCATAAGTCAAGGGGTCATTAAGAGTGTTTACAAGCCCACCGTATGCCAGCCCGCCAGAGGAAGTACTAAGTCTATGAAGGACCGTCGGGGTTAGAGTCTACAAAGATCAGAAAAGATCTTGACTACGAGACTTTCGGAAAAAAAGTTACGGGCCACGTTCCCATGAGATTCTGGATAATTAGTTGAGAGGGTCGACCTGAGAAGATATTCTAAGAATGTGGCGTACATCCTAAGCATGTCAAGATTCAATATAAAAGGGATAAGATATTTCTTAAACATGCGACAATCAACTAATGCCAATTAATGTATTGATCGTCAACCCTTTTATTTTTTAGTCTTTAGGCGTCTAGACCTGGGTGAGCTCGTAGGACCATTGGTATCCTTCCATCGTCAAAGTGACACCAAAACTCCTCCAGTACTCTATCGTCAGGATGAGCTTTCGGGCCCTTGACAACCAAATTCCACCTTCACTCCGTCACTAAGGTGAGATCCTAGGGCCCTTAGTATCCAAATCCATTGCTACCTTCATCCACACTCCGTCCACCACACCTCCAGAGACTAGATTCTACCCCTCCAGCCCGCAAGCACAAGGTGTCGGCAGCAAGTCTACGACGCCACCACCATCTGCATCATCAATTTTTTTGCTTTTTCATGGTTGTAATCTTTTTCTTTTATTTGTAAGACATTGGTTCAACATTATTTGTTAATACAATTTATCTATTTCATTTACTGGCGACCACATCCGAATTCTTGTGAGCATTCGTGCCAAATATTTCCGACGTGATCCGTTTCCGATGCGAACAGTTTCTCATCGGCATTCTCGTCGACGATGTAGGGGATTTCCATGGTGCCGTCGAAAGAGACGATATCGCTGCCGTCAGGGGCGAGGGCGGAGCCCTTCTAGGAGGGGGAGAGGGAAAGCTCGTAGCCGGGGATGATCTTGCCCTTGCGGATGTTAACATAGGCCTCACCTTAAACACGATCGACGGAGGTGGAGGTGAGGCAGAAGGAAGGGGAGGGGAGGAGATGAGGGGGAGGTTAGAGAGGGGGGAAGTGAGGAGAGATCGAGAATAGTCGAGGCAGTCGGTCTCGGCCAAGTGCCAGTTGTGGACGTTGGTGCCATCGGGTCGCTCCTCCACGATCCAACAGTTATCACCCTCCCCGTACTTGGCCATTCGCCCAAACCGGAAGGAATATCATGTTGAATATCTGATTCGAGATCGTTAGGGTTTCAGTCGGGAGTCGAAGAATAAGGTTTCTTCTCGGAGGACTTCTGGAATGTTTCGGAAAGAGACGGGGATTTTCATTTTGAAATAAAAATTTATAGTTGTCACGAAACAAAACAAGGATGAAAATTCGGTTAAGTTTAATTAGGTTCGAAGAAGTTTTTCAAAAGGGAAAATAATCCCAATCTCCCCTCTCATTTTTTATTTTTTCTTTAAATCTTTTACTCTTTTTAAAACTCTCATTCTTCATTGGAATTACTGACTAACTATTTTCTATATTTTTGAGGCGGTTGGCTACAAATTGATGCAAAATTGAATGGATAAAACTATAAAGCTTGAAATGACGTAAGTGGGGCAATCAAGCTGGTAACTGTTTACACGCTTTTGAAATGGTCGAATTGAGGCATTGACCAGGATACAATCGGCACGAGGCTTGACTCAGTAAGTCAATCGACTATTCAATACGTTAATTAATTCAATCTAGTCGATGGTTAGTTGTTCATTAAAATTAGACAGTTTTCTACTTTTTTACGACAAAGTCCAATATCCCCACCTCAAGATTGCCCATGTAACTCCATCCTAATGGTCGGCATATATTACAACCTTTATTCTTGATTACTTCTTTTTCTTTCTCTTTCCTCCAGCCAGCTTATGTTGAATTTGAAAATCCAAATCCTTTTGTACTCGTTCCCACACTTTTAGAAGGTTTGCACTTCTCCTAATATTTCCTAATTTCAAATATGGTGATACTTATTTGAACGTTCACTTTATCGATGGTGTTTAGCTATATTCGATTGTAATGTCATTCAACTTCCGTTCGTCTACGGTGGTACATTGACTATATCCAAATCTAACTTAGGCTCATGCATCCTTCAGTGGTGGTTTGTCATATATCCGGGCTTGCCCGTGTCGATATCTCTACCTTATTTTCGTGTGATCTCCCATCACAGTTCGCCCATCATTGTTTCGATGTTTGAGTCGAGCCTTTACCTACCCTGACCCCTCATCAATTGGTATTGTAACATAAGATTTGTAATTGGCGAACAGGCTTTGGCGAGGAATGACATTGGAAGAAGTTCATTCAATTCGCCTTGAGCAAGAAGTGGAAGAGTTGCGACAGCAAGTACGACAGCTCCTTGAAGAAAAGAAAGGTCCTAGGCAGCACTCTCCTGGACTAGTTAAAGTTGAGGATTAGAATCCCTTGTCGAAGACCTTACTGCTGAGGAGTATTCAAGAAGGGATCGAAAGTTAGCTTGTCTAGTCCACGTTCGAGTGGAAAATCTAGAGTTTTGAAGGAAAGTTGGATTCAAAAGAGTTCTTTGATTGACTTTGGTCGATTGAATGGATTATTCAAATATGAAGACATTGCCAAAAGATCGAGGTGTGAAGATCATGCTCCTCAAACTTCAAAATAATACTAATCTATGGTTAGAGAATATGAATCAACATCGTCTTCAAGGAGGAAAGGAGAATATCCGCTCTTGAATCAAAATGAAGTGTGATATGAGGAAGCGCTCTCTATCCGATCGGTATCGACATGACTTATTCTTGAGGTTGAATTCACTACAACAAACTTCAAGCTTGTTGGAATATACTCACGAGTTCGAAAACTAACGATGCAAATGACTTGTCCGAACTGCAACGAGCAAACCATTGCCAGGTACATGAGATGATTGAAGAAGCCTCACATTGTTGATGTAGTTGAACTTCAACCCTATTGGAGTTTTGTGGGCTTGTGTAATCTTGCCCACAAGGTTGAGAAACATCAAGCAAGGAGAATGCTTGTAAAATAGACAATGATGGCTTCTTCCTCAAGAACCTTTGTATCGACTAGCAACAAGAACAAGACAAAGATTGATAGTCGACCACCACCAAGCAACGATTGTGTGAAGATATATTTGAAGTGCCAAGGACTTGGAACATGATTGTAGAGTGACCCAATCGATCAAAGATCGCTATCAAGGAAGCAATCATCCGAAGAACAGATGGAAGATCGATTAGGAGAACCTGTATAAGACATCGAAGAGGAGTTTTTGGAGGAGCCTGATGAAGGAGAATTATTAGTGATTCGAAAGGCCCTCAATGCGAATGTTTGGTAGAAGAAATCGACCAACAAGAAAGGATCTTGTAGATCCGTTGCACTGTAATAAGGAAAGGTGTGTCAGGTGATTAGTCTGTAGATATCCAAATTACGAATTATCTTTATGCAAGTATCCAATAATTCTCCTTGCCTAAAAGGTCACACCGATTTTGGAGCTCTCGACGAGGAAAATTGGAACAAATATAAGATTAAGGGAAGGGTTTAACGCGCCAAATGATAAACGGAGAAAAGAAGTCATCAATCTGACAATAGCAACAAAATGGACTAACACAACTAGAAAAACAAGGGGCCAATGACGAATCACAAAGAAGGGGAAAGGGTTCAGTCACCCCGCATTCCAGCCGTGTAACCATTTTGGTGTCTCCTAGGGAATATTGGATTTGGCCTCCCGAGCATAGAACAGACAACCTCTATGCGTTGACGAAATCCCATGACAGCCACCTGCAAGTTGAGCTCCCCAACGATGAAGGAGAGATGAGGACATCCCCCTCCCCTCAGCAATGAATAATCATTCCTCCTTGCAGCTTTCCTATCACGCCGTCCAAAGCCTCCCAAGTGAAAACAGCATACCTTCCTTTTGAGTACTCTGTTGGTTCAGACGACCCATGGATAGTGCTTTGGGCGGGATGCCATTTTGAAAAAAACAAAAGACAGATGAACTCATCAATCCACGAGCTCTTCGTCTAGACAATCTCTTCTTGAGGGACTCCTCCTTCATCAACTTGAGCAGTAAAAATCCTCCTCCCCGGGAATCAAAGCTTTCTAGAGAGCCAAAGACTCTTCATCATCTCCCTCGACCATCGGAACATGCATTTGGAGCCATGTCTCCTCTCCTGTCGACTTTCAACCAAGCCCCGCAATCGACCGCCTCCCTCATCCCGTTCCATGACGAGCAACAACTCCCGACGCCTCCCCCACTTCAGCAGCACGCCCCCCATACCAGCTGGTGCAACGGTGGTCTCCATATCTTCGCTCCTTACCTAGGAACCAGCAGCTTGGTGGTTGGCAACAAGCTGCAACTGACAACACCAACGTCGAAGCTCTCTTCGATTCTTCCTCGGGCTATCCCGGGGTGAGGTGATTCCTCGGTGAGTCTTCTGCCTCTTTTCCCAACACACTCAGCTTTCGTTTGCTTAGAATATGGCTGACCCCCACGCCTTTTTCTTGTTTAATCTGTCATAAGCGACGGAGGAAAATACGAACCGAGCTCCGACGGACAAAAGATATTCCCGGCCAGAATGCATGGGAGCCAATTGGGGGGCTGTATCTTTTTCGTCCTGCATCTGATTGTGGTGAAATTAGGTGGTATCTCTTCCTTACTTAAATGCTCATCTTCCTGATTGAAGCCATTTGAAGCTTTTGTAGGCCGAGAACCGTCCATTCTCGTAGGAATGTGTATGCATAGAGGCGATATAACTTGTCCGCGGTTGGGATTTGTTTGCTGCTCATGCATAGTCCGTGCTTGCTGTCCATTTGGCTGAAACTTGATATGTAACTTCCTCATTTCATGACCTTTCTGCGAAGCTCATTTTGTTTCGATTGGATTATCAATGACAAAGATATGACAGGAACAAAGCTGTGAGCGAGGGCTATTCTGTTTCCAAGAACAGCCGCGCTCCTCCCCTGATTTTGGGAGATCCCACAGTTAGATTTCTATAAATTTTGACACGCGAATTCGCTATTAAGGTTCAAATATGTAGTTCTAATTTCACTTAGATCTGACGATTCTAGGTGAAGTTATGGTCAGTTTTCTAGACCTCATTTGCATAAGCAAACTCGTGGAGCTGCATAACTTATAATTCCACCATTATATTTGTGTGATATTTGACAAACCTGCTTGTCATTGATCTATCTATTTAATGTATGGGTGGATCTTTACCATTTTGCCCCCATAGTAATGCACACTTGCATATTTTTTGCATGTATACTACTCATGTAACTTTCGAAGATTCACCCTTGAATTTCTGAAAATGACTTGAAGGCGCGTGTAACAAACCGTAATGGGTTAGATCTCCACGTTTAAAACGCGACGAATGAAGGCCCACAAAGCGAACCCAATGGGACAAGTTCCAAAGGTAATTGAGGTGGAGGTACGGGCCTCTCCTAATTCACAGCTGCCCATAGTACGGGTCCAACGCCCTGAATAATGATCCAACACCCGTAATAATCAATGACCAAAATCAATGTCTGGATCAGTTCCAAACGCCCGTTAACCAAGAATCAAACTTTTGGAGCAAAACGTCCACAATCTTCGCATGTATTAGAATAGCAAAGAGTTAGTAAAAATATAAGGAAATCCACAAACTAATTGTTTTTTTTTTCACTTAAACATATTTTAAAAAAATAAATTATAAATAATAAAAGGGTCGATGGACGACTCCGTAATTAGCCTTACATAGGTTTTAAACAAAAAACAACAAACATATTTTTAACTGAATGCCCGTCATGTATGAGGGAAAGGCGACATGGAAGCCGTTTCTCCCAATTCCTCTCGAAAATTCCCTTGTGTCGTGATCATGCCTCTTCCAATCCCCATCGTCCCAGTTTGCCCTTCCCAAGGAGCATGGATGACAATTGGCGAAGGGGCCCGACACAGGCCCGAAATTAGGAATTCGGATGGAGGATCCGACCCCACCGGTTTCCATAGCCACGCCTCGAACGTTTTGAAGTCCCAGGCATTGACCGGTAGGGAACACTAGGGGGAGCGGACCCGGATCCTCGTGCATCGCCCGTATTGTCCCCCCACGCATTGTTAGCTCATGGGCCCGAAGGGCGTCGCGTCACATAGTCGACAGTGGAACAAAAAGTTAGTTACAAATGGTGGCTTTCTATAACCTATTTGGTCCGAAAAGTTGAGGTTAATCAGCCAACCACAACCACACATAACCCTCGACATTATAAGTTTTTATTAATGTTTTGAGCAAGGAGAAAGCTGAATCTTAAGGGTTAAATTAAGCATATTCTAGAGGTCCGATTAAACCATTGGTCAGAACTAAGAATGACAATAATGAATTTGTGTGAGGTTTTGTGCCAGTTATCATAAAAAGACCTCATTGTTTTAATATAATATATATGATCATTTCCTTAATTTTAAATCCCCCAAATTTCGAAATTTGTAGATTAAAGTAAGTTTCCGAGGAGATGAATATTCTTTTTATTAAACCCGTGTCACAAAATTGGGGATTATGGTGGTCGACCTAAGACGATATCATAAAGTATAATCGAGCAAGGTGAAGGTAGTTCATAAGATTTATTAATTTTTGATGAAAAAATATATAATATTTTATGAGGCAATAAAATTTTTATAGTGTATACATAAATTTTTTGTCTATAATGTTAACATGGGCTTTTCATATTAAGCGAAGTGGGTATTAACTAGTTTTATATGGTCAATAACCGGACTATAAACCCAACCCACAAAAGCAAGTCTTGAATATGAATTAACCTAAAATAGCACATCCCCATACATTTCGTTCATGAACAAAGAACCACAAGTCCAACTCGCACAACAATATTTGGGGTACAAACTAAGCCCAACGATCAAACTGGAGTCCATAATCCGAGTCCACAGGAAATTTGCCCATTATGGTATAACCAACTTTTTCTAATATAAAACAGTCCCTATGTCCCATAAATAGAAGCATCCCATAAAGCCATTATAATACACATAAACACAAACACACTACACACTTAAGGAACTTTTGAAAGATTTTCACACGCCTTCCGCTCATCGAAAGCTCTGTCGACATCCATCCCCACGACGTTCTTTTCCAGCAATGCGCCACGAGGTTTTTGCCGGATCAAGTCCAAAGGCTCGAACATACTTCATCAAGCAATTGTAGCTCTACTGGATCGTACCCATAGGTCCCGACGACTATCGCCAATGCTAGACGAAGTGTTGTCGGATATACAACCATTATGCCCGACAACTTCGTTAATATTTCATCCCCGAAATGTTCTGCTGATATTCTTGCTAGAGCCTAGGCATCACCATCCGCAACCCATATATTATTTGATGATCAAATCAGATGACTCACGAGCAATCATTCGTGACTAGAGACATAACCTGCTATAATTTTCATACAACAATTTGTAATTAAAATCCGAAGTAATTGGATGTGACTCGACATATGTTGAACGCTCTCTCAATGTTCTTTATCATTAATAATTATGTATATCTCCAAACTTATAAAATAGAGGGATATGGCAAAAATCAGACCATAAAACTTTCATCCCGAATCAATTAAAGAGACTCTAAAACCCTTTATCCATTTCTTTTTCTCTTGTATTTTTATAGCTCATAGATATATTCTAAACAAGGAGAAGAAAAAGAAATAGACTAGTATTTGTAAGCCTTTGGATTTGTTTTACATGCAGAACGGGCTAAATCGATGAGATTTTGGCAAAAGGTAGAAACGACTGTTAACATTATTTAAAATATCATTCGTTACTACTTTACAAAGACCCCCTCATTTAATGGAGATTTCCATAAACGACTTTTTGAATTCTAGAAGCAAATTCATTACCAATAGAATATCTCGTATAAAATGTGATGAAAAAATTCTTTATCATGACAATAACTATTTTCCCGAAAAATGAACATTATGTTTCCTTGAAACAAAATTCTTGACTACTCAAAGTACCTGAATTTCTTTAACTTAATCAACAATTACCTAAAAACAATTCTAAATTAATGAAAAAAAAATATTTATAGAACGTTTTACCCATGTTGGTTATAAATGATAATAAAGTAACGAAAACAAGTCTAGTATCAACATTGAAGAATAGATCATGAGAAGTTAATATTATTTTACTTAATGGACCAAACATCAAAAGAAAGTGTAATAAGATTTACAATCTCCAGAAAAGCCAATGTTATTCAATTATTTAGAAGAGTAAAACTCTTTGTGAATCCCGTTGATTAAATTATGAAAAAGATGTGTATATTTCCTATAAGTCTTGAAGAAACATATTATAAATTTATAAAAACCCACAAAAAGGATCAAATTGTATAAATAAAGGATGATATAATAATATAATAATCTTCTTGCAAGATTTATATGCAAAAACAAATCAAAAAAGTTTGTCGACTTAAGAAGTTGTAAATCATGACAATAAATTGATTAGATAAAAAAAATTAATGAATATGCAAGAAATTAGAAGACACTCGAATGACTGCTAGTCAACCTTTTTTACCCCCTCAAAAACCCTTCTTCCGTCGACTCAAATGGATGCCACCCACTCACAGAGGACTAACACTTGAGAACTTCTCTGTTTGAATGAAGGTGACCAATTCCCCCCCCCTCCCCGAGAGCGGGGAAGCCCGATCATCATACTTGAAAGTTGAATGAGAGAGATCCACTCGAACGAAAACAAAGCCAGATTTTGATGGCATATCAATTCAAGGGTTTTTAGGTCGATCCATAATTCTAGTGGGATCTTGGTCAGTCGACAACTTGCTCGAGTACAAATATGTATTTAACCTAAAGAATAGCTCCACCTCATTTAAGACAACCTGTAGGATTAGCCGATGCAGAGAGCCATTTTATTTTCTTTTTTTTTTCACTTTTGGTGGAATTCTACTATTTAAAGTGCCTTTATACTCTTCAAGAAATAGATTTTAATTAAGAATCTAGATAAAAACCTTTTGTTAGAATTTGTCATTCAACTCTCTTCTTCTCTTCTCTTGGTGAAATACCAAGTGGTTGTTTGAGCTTGTGTGTATCGTCCTTGATATAGGGGAAGCTGTATCTACCAATTCTTTTCTTGGCCTTCGTCTTCATCTTCCATCCGCGGTGGTTTATGTGTATTTGTTTTGTAAGTATCACGTTAACGTTAAACGTGGTTGCATTATGTATCCACGAAGAAATGAATTTTAACATATCTTTCATTGAATTCTACATTATTCCTTTGTCGAGCGATGTTTTATCTCCCTTCCGACCATACCCCGTCACCCTTTCCACCGAATCAACATTCATATGGGTTATATTGAAAATTCAGTAGATTTTATCGTCCAATGGAATTTCACAAACGGCAATTATTAATTGAGAATATTAATTATAAGACCATCATATATTCAAATAAGGGAGAACTCCTTATGCTTTTATAATATTTACATGGTGAGAGGGTGTGGGTCGATTCCTATATAAAGTTTTACATTGCGCTCATGACGTTTGCCATGTAAAAATCTTGATTCACGTTATAATGAGAAAATTTCATATACAAATAAGTTGTCAAGAAGTCACTGAACAACGTGTTTTCAATCTACAGAATCATTCGGTGTGTGGTATACTTGTCAATGGCCGCCACCACAACCTCACAAATATGGACCTCAAAGGAGACTGGGATACCATGAATAATCTATTTACAGTTAAATATTTAAATATATTTCCAATCAAATTTTATTTACAAAACACGTGATACTCGTGATAAAATGACATTTCTAACCCTATCAAGAAAAGAACAATCCATTGAAAATCACTACGAACCTCGAACAAAGATAATCTAAACTGGAAGCTCAAAAAGATCACTTGTTGAGATTTAAGGTAAATCAACTGTAGATTCTTTATACCAAATACATAAAAAAGCGGCTAAGTCCTAATACCCAACAATAAATGCTCCAATTAGGGAAGGACAATCTAAGTTGCAAATGAGAGTCAAATAATAAAGTGAACAGCTTGATCGATCCATTCAGTTTAGAAACATTAAAATCATCAAACAGAAAAGAAGTAAATGCTTAGACTGGAGGTGACCCAATTTCTCTAAAAGAGTAACCGTGCCATGATTTTCGACAAGTCACTTGTGCCTGAAAGTGAGGAGATCTCGATAAATTATGTGTTTTGCCTGAAATGAATTCGAAGTCGATGAAAGTTTTTTATATCTTATAACTTTCTATATTGTTAATGAAAATGATGATCCTTTAAAATAGAAGTCCACTAAAAAATGCAGAAGAATAAATGATTGTCTAGACTAGTAGGAAGTGTACTAGAAGGTGAAAAAGCACGATGGATTTAAAAATAGTTGTTTTGTGCACAACATAGATGAAGCAAAATAAGATTGTCAATCAACAATCACCATTTATTGTTTAGTGAGTTCCTTTTGAAAAAGTAATTATTGATTTTTTAAAAATGAAAAAAAAGTTGGAAAAAAGATAAAATTTCCTCCTCGTAATGAGGAATAGAAAATGTTTGATATAGATAAGCATGATAAAACCAATCAAAATATTATAAATTTGGTATACTGGATCATATGAAATGGATGGATTCAAATAGCCAGTGAATCATCGTGAAATTTTGTTAATAAAAAAACATATAATTATTAAAATTAATTTGGCTATTTTGCGATGATAAACGTTTCGATGAATACTTTACGGAGAGGGAAATTTGGAACTAAATTTGTTACAATTAAATTATAGAGTGAACGACATAAATATGATTAATATAAGATACAACTATATCCAAATTGATCTTATTGACCGATGAAGTGAGATAACCTTATTCACCCATTTGTAATTAAAATTGGGAGTTAGAAAGAAGCTTGATTAGAGTTTTCGCGGATGCCAAATAGGTCCAAAGTTTATGGTACGGTTTTGATGATTGAACCAAACCCTCTGTACTACAGAAGGTCGAGACATTCTATTCTCCAGGAAACATCTCTTGATGAGGAACTTTTTTGTAAAGAATCAATTAGTTGTAATTAAATGATTAGTTAAAATGAGTTATTAAATTACGCGAAATTGGAGTTAGTCTGATTAAGATTAATCGTTCTAATCTAAAATTTACATACACCAAGCAGATTTGGTTACCAAGTAATCAAAATGGAGGATATTTAAATTCTTATAGAGAGAAAATGGTATCCTCTATAAATGGAAAAGGTTCTATTGTTTATTCAACAAAGCTTCTTGTAAGCTTTACTTGACCAACATAACTAACGTTATTTTGGATGCCACATTCAACTACTACCATGTCCAGATACCACTCTCACGTGTGACCTTTATCAGTACTGGAAGTGATTTTATTTCATTTGGGGGAAAGCAAATCAACGATTGTTTCCCAACAGTAGAAGGTTATCAAGCAGAACCTATCTTGCGATACCCTTCTGTGGTACACTATTCATCGGAAAAATATATCATAATTCTATTCTGATTTATTCTCTACTGGATTACTTGCACGTATATATTATTTCTGTATATAAATCAATTTTGTAAACTAATTCATTTATTTCACATTTTGCAGATTACGTTTTATATTTTTCCCTTTGTATTTTTCTTCTTGAAATTTTGTGTATAAATAGCCACGCCCCTTCTCTCATTAAACACTTCACGATATTATTAAAAAAACATCCATGCCATTCTGTCTAGAGAGACCGTGTGCTTAGAAGGCTTTAGCTCTATCATTCGTTTCGAGTTAGTCACACAAGGGAGCACTACCGGCGAAAGCGTTGCATCGTTGGTAAAACCTTTTGGGAGAGAGAGTGACTGGTGGGGCTCGAGGGACTCGGTTGGAAGCTGCAGGATACGGTTGCTGGCAAGCGTGTTGTACATGGGCATCGTGCAAGTGGGCCGGACGAGAGAAGGGCTGAACCTCGGGAGCACAGAAGGTGAGGGACTAACCAGCTTCTGTTGTGTAGAGGCTCTGTGTGCAGGAAACCTAGGACGGAGGCTGCCGTCTGCTGTGCGTGGGGTATGCCACGTGCTTGCGCAGGGTCTGCTTGGTGCTTGCGTAGGGTATGCTACGTGCTTGTGTGGGGTTCGCCACATAGTCGCTATCTCCGAGGAGATCGTGCAGGTTGTGTGGAGCCGCCGGAGGGAGGAATATCCATCCTTGAACAGGGGTCGTTATTCGACTTGCGTACGGGTCCGCTACGTGCTCGCGTGGGATACGCCACGAAGTCGTTATCCTTGAGGTATTGCGCATTTGCTACCTAGTTAGACACGTTAACGCGTGCAACCTCCTGTTGTGCAGAATCTTTGGATCTGTATAAACCTCCTGTAGAACAGAACCTTCAGGTCTGGAATCTACTCTAGTTGCAGAATCCTTACGGTCTGTACATAACTCAAGTCATTTTCTAATACGAACCATTTTGGTTTGTTAAAGATTGACACATTTTGGGTAACAGAACCTTAACGGTCTGTGCTTGTACCTTCTGTGATACAGGAATCACTTGGATCTGTTCTATGAAAAGGTTGACGCTTACAGTACAGAATCTCATGATTTGTGCTATAGAAGGTTAACACGGTCTGACACAGAACCTTGCTGGTCAGTATTGTGCCTTTACCTTCTTCGACAATAGAACCTTTCGGTCTGTGTTGTGCCTAAGCCTCCTCGTAACAGAAAACCTCTGGTCTGTGTTGTGCCCAACTTTCTATCGACACAGAACCTCTGGTCGAGTGTTGTGCCAAAGCGTACTTCGACACAGAACCCTACTGGTTTGTGTTGTGCCGTAATCACTACAATACAGAACCTTCTGGTCTGTATTGAGACTAAGTTACTATTAGTACAGAACCTTCGGGTTTGTGCTACATAACTAGCCTCTACGGTTACAGAACCTTCTGGTCTGTGCTCGGCCACTCTAGCCATCTATTATACAGAACTCTTCGGGTCTGCTTTTAGTTGCAAATCTTTTGTGTTTTTGTACAGAGATACATTTGAGTGGAAAACCATCCAAAATATTTGGGTGTAGAGTGGACGTAAGCAATTTGCTGAAACCACTATAAAAATACTTGTGTCCAATCAAACCAAATTGGCGAAACACACTTGAACGTTCTGTTGTACAGAAATCCTAGTACGGTTCTGTTTAACAGATAGCTTTCTTCCGCTGCGGGTTTAAACGAAAAAGCGTTTAAAATCCGATATTGGAGATTAACACTAATTCAACCCCCTCTTAGTGTAAACAAGTGGTATAAGAGCGGTGTTCAAACAGAGGCTTAACTGCTTGTTGTAGATCACTGGAAAAGCCATCTTACCAGCTACACGTCTTCTCCACAGAAGCTCTTAGCTCTGTGACTGTTGCTATTCTGTAGAAAGCATATCGGCTCTATAAGAATCATATCCGCTAATCAACAGAAGCTTTTAAGCTGTCTGTGAAAACCTACTTGGTTATATTCTGTAGAAGCTTACGTTCTATCAGAATTTAAAACTATGTTCATCAGATGCAACTTGTTCTGTGCGAAAACTATTTGTATCCTTTATGTAAAAGCTTACGCTCTATCAGAAGCAACTTTCTATTCAACAGAAGCTTACGCTCTGTTTTGTGTGTAAAATCAACGTCTGGAATAGGTGTTCTACTTTCATCAGAGAGCTGAAACTAAACTTTTCCATCCTCGAGAAGCTTCAAGCTCTGTGAGTATTAATTTGTAATTTTCTGTAGAACTCTGCATTCAATCAGAATCTATTCAACAGAAGCGTACGCCTCTGCGAATATCACATTTGGCATTTTTATTTTGTTTATGTTCTGCAAAAGCTTGCGGCTCTGCGAGAATTCAAACAACTGCCACCTTGAAAGGCAAATTCTCAGTCCTGTCATATTGACACTCGTGCTCTGTCTTACAGAGGCCTGTTTGTTAACTTGACGGACTGACTTCTACCCAACAGAAGCTTTGCTTCTTTGTTGAGGTTATATACTCCTTTCGTCAACGTTCTATTGCTATAGGATAGAGTTATACTCTATACGAATCTTTTTTTTTTTTTTTTATTTTTTTTTGAACATATGGCTGAAAATCTATAATGTGGCATAAACCACATGTTGGGAATCCTTCCCCATTTTCGATGGTAAGATTTTTGCCTATTGGAAAAATTTGTATGAGCGCATTTGTTGTTGCTATTGACGAAGAACTTATGGTCGTATATAGAAGATGGTCCTCCTTCTTTACCTAGAGAACCAACGATTTGATAGAGAAAGGTCATCCTACACGGGAGAATACCTTAAGATCAGACGACTCACTAAAACGGCAAAGTATTTGATGTTCAATTCTATGTCTGAAAGGTGAATTCGTCAAATAGTTTCAACTTGCACTTTCAGGCAAGGAAATCTGGGATAAACTTGTCACCAATGGGACAGAACCAGATAAGAGAAACTAAGGTGAATTTCTTAATTCACCAATACGAAAATTTCACTATGAAGGCTGGATGGGGATATGTAGAACAGATGTTCCAGAGACTCAACCTTCTAGTTGATGCCCTAACACCTTTGGGCAAAACCTATCAAAATTCTGAACTAGTTCGAAAGGTTTTGCGTACTCTACCCAATTCATGGGAAGCCAAGAAAACAGCTGTAGAGGAAGCTAAAGACCTCTCTACTTTTCGACTAGATCAGTTGATGAGCTCCATAATCTCGTATGAGATGGAAGGATCCACTCAACCTGATATAAAGAGAGCACCTGTAGCTTTCAAAGCATCAGAAGAACCTACAGAAGGTTCAGATGATGAAGCAGGAAGCTTGCTTCGAAATGATGAACTCGCAATGGTGCGGTTCTCCTCCAAAAAGCGCTTCAATAAGAGAAGCCAAAATCACATGGCCCCCAAAGTTGTGTCACATGCTTTGAATGCAAAAAGAAAGGACACTACAAAACAGAATTGTACCTGTACTTAAAGAAAAGGAGAAACCTTCTCCTAAACACAAGTTCAAGAAAGCAATAAACTTCTTGGGTGAGAACTTGATGATTCTGAATGATGATGGAAGCACAAATGTGCCCTCACAACTCACACAAAAAACTCAAAATGAACTTTAATACCATGCTTTCAAACAGAAACTGTTGAAAGTGCAATGGTATCTGGTTAGTGGTGGGATACTCCAGGCACATGACCGGAGACCCATCAAAAATTCTTCTTCAACTGACTCTACAATGTGGAGGGTCGGTTTAAGTCGGTGACAATAGCAAAGGCTCTGTCATCGGCAAAAGGTACCATTGGAAGTTCTGACTCCATGGTCATCGGATGAGGTTCTGTTGGTTACAGAACTCAAACATAATTTGATGAGCATTAGCCAACTTTGTGACAAAGGTTATAAAATAAAATAAAACTTTTGATCAAGACATATGTTCAGGAATCATTGAACAATGAGGTTAGCTTCATTGGTGACTCGTAAGGAGGAACAGCTATACCTTGACTCAAGATTGTTTCTGTACTACAGAAAACTGCCTTCTGATAGTCAAAGATGAAAGCCTACGATGGCATAGAAGGTTGGGACACTTCCACTTCAAATTATTATCCAAGCTTGTGAAAAAGGATTTCGTTAAGGGATTACCCAATATCCGTTTTGAGTTGACAGCTTGTTGTGAAGCATGTTCTCTTGGAAACCAAAAATAATCTTCATTTCAAAAGCTAAAGGAATGAAGTTTCTACTTTCTCAGCCTCTTGAACTTCTTACATATGGAACTATTCGGGTCCTAATAGAGTTCAGAGTAGTCGGCGGGTAGAATGTACATGGTTTGTTGTAGTTGATGGACTACTCTGAGATATACGTGGGTTAAATTTCTAAGCTCACAAAAGCGATGCTTTTGAAACTTTCATTAAGACTAGCTAAGAAGAAATTACAGAATGAAACTGGATCTTCTGTAAAAGCGTATAAGAACGGATCATGGTACTGAGTTTGAAAAACCATGAATTCGCTACTTTCTGTGACGAACATGGTATCGATCACAATTTTTCTTGCCTCCCCTTTTACTCCTCCATAGAATGGAGGAAGTAGCAGGAATGGAAAAATAGAACTCTAATAGACATGGCTAGAACCATGATGTGTTGAGAGCTCTGCTCCACAGATATTCTTGTGGGCAGAAGCTGTTAATTACTAGCATTGCTACATATCAAATGAGGGTTCTACTCAGAGGACCCATACTTGAGAAAACTCCCTATCAACTATAACAGGGGGAGAAAAACCGAACATCTCCTATTTTCCACTCCTTTGGAAGGTCCTTGTTTTATCTTGAGACCTGTCTAAAGGGACAATTTAGGAAAGTTCGAAGCTAAGACATATGAGGGGGCATCTTTCTTGGATACTCTTTGTCTCCAGCAAAGCTTACAGTGGTTTAAAACAAAGAAATTCTAGCTTTTAGAGGAGTCTATTAATGTAAAAATTAATGACTTACCTGACTGATCTATTCAAGGAGATGTTATATCTCTAGAACCTACAGAAGATACTACAAAACCTGTAATATCTTTTGAACCTATAGATATTTCTTTAGAAACCTACAGAAGGTTCTTCGGAAACATCCACCCTCTACGAAAGAGATGAGTGTGAACCCTCTGTTCATGAATCTAAAAATGATCTTGAACAAAACAAATGATAATTCTGAAGGGAATCATCTCAGAATAATCAAAATGATTTTAGGGCACCTGCCTCTATATTCAAAACGACATCCTATTACGTTGATCAACTCATTGGTGACAATCAGTGGTGGTTGTACAAACAAGACGTGTCGGTTTTTTTTAATTGTAGGTGTACAAAACACTACATCCTATTAACCAAGTATTAGAAGACTGTCAATAGATGTTTTATTCCTACGGTTATCCTGAATTAGAATCCGTCAATATAGAAATTAAACTACAGAAGGTACAATCCTTTTGTACACTTCACTGTAGATGGTAGAATACCTTAGTATACCACGACAGGAAGGTACCAAAACTTGTACACGTCATCATAGAGGGTAGGAATTATCTACACTCTGCCATATAGGAAGGTACAAATCTTTGGTACACTTCAATAGAGGGTTGAAATCAATTTTCTATCTCTATAGAAGTTATATACGAAATGTATAACCTCAACTCTAAGTTCGATAACTTTCATTCATTTGAAAGTATTACATTTGGAGATATGATATTTCATCCAATAAAGTATTTTGATCAGGAACGAAATTTTTGTTTTGATTGAGATCATCTTTATTAGGGAATTTTATAATTCTAATAATTTATATTTGGATATAATTATCCATTATATCTCGCTGTCTTCTATGTAGAAGAAGCTTGTAAATAGAAGGTTATGAATGAACCTTCTTCAACTTCATTGTCGTTCTCCTCCATCACAAATCCACAACCTATTTAGGGAGGAAGCTTACACCAGAAAGGATGCTAATGCACCTTCTGCTCGACCCTCTACAGCAAAAGCATCTGCAGGTATAGAGACAACCAAAATTCACCTAATAAAAGGTCTCTCCAATCAAACATTGAACCATTCTCCTCAAAAGATATTCAGAACCAAGCTGTAGTCAATGAGGAGGACATTCACGTCCATCCAGCGATTGGTCATGGACCTTACTCGCTTGTTGGAACGCTAGGAAAAGGATTCTGCTGAGGCAGGAGGGAGTGGGTCTGTAGTCTGAGGAGGTGATCACCTTAGGTGACTGTTTCTTTTTCTTTTCTGCATTTCTAGTTAGACCAAAAAACTGCTTTTCTGTGGTCTACTAGATTGTAATAAGTGCCACCTAGAGGATCACATTTCCTTTCTACAGTTATGGTATTGAACTTTCTGTCAATCACCCTTCTGCACCACATTCTGCATGGTTTTTGAACTCTCTGTGCTACCCTCTGCAAGAATTAAATCTACCCTCTGCACGTTGGTTTATGAATGCTATGTCATTACCTTCTGCAAGAAACTTACTCTTCTTTTTCAACCTTCATTACAACTTCTTTTTGATGTGACAAAAAGGGGGAGAAAATTGTGTTGAGGGGGAGTACCTAGCTCTTGTATTGGTTATAGGACAAATTCCTTGATATCCTTGATTCTTCTATAACTCTATGGGTCGTAGAAGGCTTATACCGTTTACGGTATAGTATAGAAGCCTATGAGACTGATACAGCTCATAATCGCAACCTTCCTGCAAGGAATGCGATTCGTGATCTTTTTAAAGTCACTATTGCTGGGAGTGCATAATATGAGAATACCATCATTTTTGTCGGGCTAAATACAGAAGCTCCACGCTATGTATAAAATCACAGAAAGCGCTTTTGTTTGTGCTATGTAAAAAAAACCTTCTTTATAACAGAAGCTTCTATTGCTCTGTTTCACAAAACCTTATGGTTCTGTAAAAACGCGAGACGAGATCATACGCTCCACCTATTAAGGGGGAGTTAGGGGGGAGTTCTTGCAAAAACATTTCCCTCAACGATGAATGTGTTTTCAATCATCAAAAAGGGGGAGATTGGTGGGACGGTTTTTGATGATGAACCAGAACCTCTGTACTATAGAAGGTCGAACATTCGATTCCATAAAAAGCTTCTCTTGATGAGGATCTTTTTGTTAAGAATTCATTGTTGTAATTAAATGACTAGTAAATGATTAATTTTAATTAAAGGAAATAGGATTAGTCTGAATTAAGATAATCGTACTGATCAAATTTAGACGATTATTTGGTTTCCAAGTCATCGTATTGGAGATATTATTTTCTTATAGAAGGAAAGGTATCCTCTATATATGGAAAGGGTCCTATTGTTTAGTCTACAAGCTTATGTAAGCTTACTTGACCAACATACGAACGTTATTTGGATGCAAATTTCAGCTACCACCTGTCCAGATACACTCTTACGGGTGTCTTTATCAGGATGGAAGGTGATTTTAATTCATTTGGAAGCAAATCAACGATTGTTTCAAACTGTAGAAGGTTATCAAGC